>QMIH01001599.1:83550-112834 GCA_003987875.1 Clarias batrachus | reverse complement strand
ATATAAAGCACATGCTTCCAAATTTGTGGCAATACATGCCTTGATTTACAGCATGAGATTGGACAGCGTTTGACGCCTGAACCCAGATTTCACTTTTATTAGCACATGCACGTGTATTGACACGGTTGACATGTTGCTCCAATTATGGCAAGAATATCGTGCCATTTTTAGTTCGGCATAAGAAACGAAGAAAATGTCACTCGGTAGGATTGCTTGTTATACGGTAATGATGATGGGTACAGCATCAGCAGTGACATGGTTGTGGCCGGTCTGCACGCGTGCCCTTCTTTCCACGTGTGCGGGATCTCGCACGACTGCCGGGATTTCGGTTCGAATGTGGATTTTGTAGACTGTGAGTGAAAAGGGATTGTACTTATCGCTTTGTTGCATCAGCAGTTACAGTTTCCAAGTCCTGAGGGGAAAAAAAAAACATGGCAGAAAATGAACATAGCAGAACAGACAAAGAGGATTAGGGTAAGAGGGGGGTGCTGGGGGTGGTGCCGAATTATCACATACCGTAGAATGCAACAGTATGAAAGTCCCAGTATGTGATGTATAGTCATAAAAACAAGTTGAAGAAAATAGAATTTCTCATAGTAGCTACAGTACAGTACATTTTCAATATCTTGGTACAATGGTGGCTGGGATTGGGTGGGATATATTAGGGAGAAAGTCAAACCTTTTCCTCAAGTTGATGAGTTAGAAGCAGGATAGGATTGCTTCGTGACAAGGGCCAAATTGTGATGACTAGAGGACTGAATCAGAGCAACTCCCAAACTTTAGATCATGGATGGCCAAGGCTTGGTGTACATGAGAATTGAAGGCTGACTCGTGTAGTTTGATCAAACTACCACTTTCAAATTTCTTTGTTTTCCAAAGAGAAACACATTTTCATCCAAACAATTAAAGTTAGCCGGAATTCTGACTGTAACGGAACGGCCAGCACAGTCACCGGATCTGAACCCTACTGAGCTGTTGTGGGAGCAGCTTGACCGTATGGTGCGGAAGAAGACGCCAACAAGCCACCCGTTTTGTGGGAGGTGCTCCAGGAAGCATGGGGTGAACTCTCATCAGATTATCTTGAAAAGCTAGAATGCCAATGGTCTGCCAGGCTGTAATTGCTGCAATAGGTGTTTTTTTTTAAAGTTTGAAGAATATGTTCATAATTTCCATCAAATTTTTATTTTTAACAATGTCAGCATGTCTTGTTCTTTTGCTATATTTTCTATCCAGAATGTTAATTGTGTGTGTTTTAGTGTGTTTGCACTAGTGCGTGTGTTTCCATTAAACTACCTTATTAAATCTTCACTTGTAAATACAGTACATGGTATAGCAAAATCCAGATTTCTACAGAACACAGCGTATTCGTTGGCATGGCGTGGAGTTTTGTGTGTTTGTGTGTGAAGCTGGTGTGAGAATGCAAATGATATAATTGCTGTGTGGTTAGAGACTCATTTACCGTTGGAACTTGTTGAGTAAAAAACATTCTAAAAATCATTCATGGATGGTAGAATTAACAACAAGGCCAAAGTCTTTAAGCTCTCTGAGCACTCGAGCTTTTAGTTATTTATTTATTTATTTCAACATTTACATTCGCAGCTTCGACGGCCAGCCCGACCCTCATGCAAGATTTTTTTTTTTTTTCCCTTAAAGAGACGTCCAATATTTCCTCTGGTTCAAGATCTGAAATACAGTACATAATAAAGTGGTATCTGGGAGTTTACTACAGAATTATAATATTACCTAATTATACATTCTAGCTTTGAAAACATATTTTATACCATCTAGAGTCATAATCTTAAGTGGATTGATGGAATGAAATCCACAAAAGACAGTGGGTCTGTTCTGTTCTTCGCGAATTCCCCGTCAACCGTTTTTTTCTTCCTCGAAAAGCTCTGTTGTCTTAAACMATAAATTTCCCAGCCCACACACTGTTCACACCTTTTTCTTTTTTTAATTATGTAAGGAATAACACTCCCCAGATTGTGTGATTATACAAATGTAATCAACCACAGCCCGGCGTGATGGTGTGACGCTACCACCCCGAGGTAGATTATATTCATATCAGTGCACTCTCTTCTGCTTATACCGCAACAATTCACCAACGATCTGATTTTGAAAACTTAAACTGTTTATAGTTAAAATATATTGGTGTGGAAAATCGGTATGATAAGTTGTCTTCTGTTTTCGTGTTATACACACTAAAAATAAAAAGTGGCTGTTTCTTCACAAGCATCTCCTTTTCTTTCTTTCTCTCACTTGCTCTTTCTCTCAAAAGACATACAGTAGTCTATCGACTACAGTACAGAGGAATCAAAGAGGGTTAAATCCTCTGCAAACTTTGCAACGCAAGCACGACTGATCCAAAGTGATGACACCTGAGATTCCTTTCATGTGCGTCTTCAGTGACTGTACAAACAAACAAACAAAATACCTTAGGCAACAAAACACTTCCTGCTTTTTGTCCATTTTTTTCTATTTTAAATGCCAGTTAGATTTTTCCCCAAATGTGACATCATATAAGAAGATACCCCTTCCCCAGGTGGTTGCTCAGCTCTGCTGTTCTGTAGAGGAGCGTGGACATGCAGTACGCAGACACTAAAATGGAGCATTTGGAGAAGGAGTGAAATAAAGGGAGTTTAAGGTATTTAAAAAAAAAACCCACATACTGTACACACTTTAGTGGAGCTCTGTGTTAACCAGCTGTTTAAAGGTCCCATATTGTACTATTATGTTAGCAAGTTAACACAGGTCTCAGAGCTCCACTAAAGTGTGTATGTACGTAGGTGTTGTTGCTGTTATTATGAAGCTATTATAATTATTGTGTGCTTTAGTTATCACTGTATTAAATTATAAGTTTTTATATTAAATGTTATTATTATTTTGTATAGAAATGCTAACATACTATAATTCCTTAGGAAATAGACCACCTGCAAATGTACAGTAGACATTTTGCAAGCGTTTTGTTTCTTCTTCTTCTTTTGAGGTTATAGGCGGTATAGTACAGTATAACCACCCACTGGACTGGATAGAGTGTAGAGCAGAAGAGTGGCAGGGAAGAAAGATTATCACTTTGTAAGAAACATGACATTGGAACAGATACTTTCAAAACTTTTTAACACTTTTTAAATTTAATTTCTTTGGATTTCTCGTAGATCTTCTCCTTAATTTAGTCGCATCCAATTCTCCCCCCTCGCACGCCAGCCGACTACACTTTAATGGAGCTCTAAGAACTGTGTTAACTTGCTAACATAATAGTAAAATATGGGACCTTTAAACAGCTAAGTGGGTTTTTGTCAAACCACAAACTCTGTTTATTTCACTCCTTGTCCAAACGCACCATTTGCTGCGGCTCCCACATTGACGATACTACATGTACTACCAGTCAGACTATTATGTGTTTCCTTGGAATCCCATGACGCCAGCCGACCGCAGCTTTTTGAACTGCTCGCTCATGCACCATTGGGGGCGCACTTGGAGGATAGTGCTACTCACTCCTTCTGCTTGCATGAGCTCACAGATGCCCATGATGGGCTGTAGAACCGTGATTGATGTGATAGAAAGTGCCTCCCATCCCACCCCATTGACAGACCTCGCCCAATCAGCTCTCTCTCTACGCCTCCAGCTGTAAGAGGCTACAGCATCACACGGGAATCAAACTAGTGATCTCTGGATGATAGGGCGAGCACACTCGGGGGAGTCTTACTTTTTTTTTATAATTGATACAAATCCAGGCAGCATGGTGGTGTAGTGGTTAACACTGTCGCCTTGCACCGGATTCGGATTCGATCCCCGGCCAGGTTCTATTCCCGTCTCTGTGTGCATGGAGTTTGCATGTTCTCCCCGTGCTTGGTGGGTGGGTTTCCTCCAGGTACTCCGGTTTCCTCCCACATTCCAAAGACATGTAGGTTAGGTTAATTGGCATTCCCAAATTGGCCGTAGTGTGTGAATGAGTGTGTGAGTGTGTGTATGTCTGTGTGCCCTGCGATGGATTGGCACCCTGTCCAGGGTGTATCCTGCCATGTGCCCTAAGTCTTCTGGGATAGGCTCCAGGCCCCCCGTGACCCTGAATATAGGATTAAGCGGTAATGACGATGAGTGAGTGATACAAATCCCATTAACCCAACAGTCTATACTTACTGTACAATTTACAGATCAAACACCGAGTTACTGTACAGTATCAGTCATATTACCTTCAGGACTGGTCATACAGTAGAATATATGCGTTCTCTATCCATTTAGGAACCTCAGTAGTCCAACTAGGGACCATGGAGGCAAATGGTTCACACACCATGAGCAATTAGGCTAATCTGCGTGTCTTTGATCGGCCAAGTTTTGGTCCTTGAACCCGATCTATTTATAAAAAGTGACGATTTTGTGGATCAATTTACAATCAGCATTGACACCTTGTCTGGCTTGTGAGGACTCAGAAAAACAGTACAGCGGCATTCGGATGACTCACACAGAGGTGTGAAAGAGTGTCGCGGCTAAAGTAAGCTGCAATTTCCACCAACGATCAGGCCTAGATTGTGTCACACGCTCGCTAATCACCGAGACACACACACACACACACACACACACACACACAGTAATTCACATTCAGATTCATATGCAGTAATGAGCATTAAGGAACAGATTCCTCAACGTGTTGAGTGCACTGATGCCTGAACGTTATGAAGAGACGGATTATGAGTGTAATTAAAGTGACTGTGGCAAGCTCTTGTGTCTTGAATTTTCCTGTTCAGAAATATATTTTACTAGAGTGTTTTTCTTCTTGTTCTCCTCCTTTTTAACGGCGGTTTTACTTTTTCCTCAGTAGGCGTGAATCTGAACTTTGCAGGAGTTCAGTTTATTTTGCAACTTATGTAGGAGCATCTTGGATCGAGTTAACAGTGTGAATTGTGAGCATTTCGTACCCCAGTGACTTACACACACTTTWTTAGCAAATAAGACAGTACAACATGCCTGAGTGTCATGTATGAAGTAACTTGTGTTGTGTGCGTGTTTGTGTTTGTATGTGTGTCCTGGCGGTTTGAGCTGCTCCCGATTTAACAGATGTTTCTTGGCCTTCATGGAGAAAAAAGATCCTGTAGTGTAACATAGAGCGTGTGCGTGTGTGTGTGTGTGTGTGTGTGTGTGTGTGTGTGTGTGTGTGTGTGTGTGTGTGTGTGTGTGTGTGTGTGTGTGTGTGTGTTCAGCCTTGGTGTAATCTTTAAACTGAGATGTATTCAGAGGTGGGTAGAGTAGCCAAAAAATGGATTTATGGGCGTTCCGCGAAAATTAGACAAAGATGCGGAAACTTTTGTGCGGAAACTTATGCGCAAATGAGCGTATGTGGGACGGATTCACAGGTAGGATGAATTTATAGAACTCCGGCCAAAGGTTTTCCCTCCACTAGCCGCTTGGCCTGATTGGTTAAAGGGAGTCATGTGATTGTTGTTGCTGCGTCTGACTGATGAAACAGTCATGCGGTAGATCTATGGTTAGATAAATGGTTAGAAAAGTAACGAGTGTAGCCGAATGTAGCGGAGTAAGAGTAGCGTTTCTTCTTCACAGATCTACTCAAGTAAAAGTAAAAAGTATGGTGCAGTAAAACTACTCTTAGAAATTTTTTAAAAGTTACTTAAGTAAATGTAAAGGAGTAAATGTAACTGGATGCTCACAATGTTTATTTTGCAAGTACCAAAAAAAAAAATCCTTTTTGTGTTGTTTTTTTTAAGGACAAATTGTGCCAAGCATTTACACATCTGGGTGCGGTTCAAGGAATCGATCCCTCGCCCACCATTATGTGAAAACAATCTTGTTTCATGTCAGAAATGTGACTGTATTTATCATCGAATGATTTATATCCTTCCGTTTCTTCTAAATGTAATAGGATTATACTCATCTTCCCGGGATATAAAGTATATTACATTTAGTTTGGCCTCGATCTGTATCCACAAAAAGTTTTATTATTCCAGTCGGATTATTAATGGATTATTAGGCAGTAGTTGGAGCTTCTTTCTTCTCACCAGGCACTGTATTTGAGTCAGCGTCACTATTTTTATTCACAAAATGTTTAAGGTCGCTTAGGGAAAGGTGTAGGCACGGTAAAAGGGGGGAAAAAAAGGTCTCTTGATGCAATTAATGCATTCAAGCAGTCTATCATAAATCACTTTTGTCTGGTGTCTTCTCAACCCAGCTCCATCTTCATTTACATGTGTTTTAAAGTCTCACAAATTCAATAAGGTGCTCCCGCAAATGCAGCAAGCATATGCCAGAAGCCCATGGTGCATGTTTAATTCACCCATTTTCAGAAAAAGGGAAGGAGAGGGAGCGAGAGGGAGACTTCATTAGTGGGATGTGAACAGACTGGCGGATATTTCATTTGAAATGGGAGTTAACTAAGATGCATGAACCAAGCCGCAGACTGGTGGAACCCTGGAGCGCCAGTGTTATTCAAAAACAGGCCTTAATTTCCTTCCGAGCGTGAAATCGAGGGCTTCCTCTATCGATATCTCCACTTCTCATGTCCTAATCACTTTGAGCTGATAAGGAAAAAGCAGGATGACCCATAAAATATATTTGTAAAAATAAAAAAGGATTGGAGCTATGTGTAAAAAGCCGTTTGGTTGTCCTCATTATTATCATTGAAAGAATAATATAATAATAATATTAAATATAACATAATTGCAAGCAACAATAAGCGGGCCCAAGCACCATGTGCCATCACCAACCGGACGCACCAGAAAGACAATGGGCAGAGTGGGCACATGCATTTAAAAAGGACATCCCAATACCATTCTGCCATAATTTTAGAAAAGGAAGAATTTTATGTCTATACCACCAAAAAGTTCCACATGGTGGATGTCACTTAATGTAATGTCACACAAAGTTATTACCACTTTTAAGCATAAGTTTGAGGCATCGTCATGACTGACCCATTTGAGATATCAAAAATCCCTCTGCAATTTTGCATCCTCAATGTTTTGAGATCACAGAGACCCGGTGTGTTTGGTGATTGTATAAATCCCCTAAGAGGAGTACATCAAAATCTACTGGGTGCGTTTTGCAAACAACCCAAAATAACTGCCCAGGCAGGCATGCTAATGGCAGCAGATTTCAACCTGTCTACCAATTTTCATGACTTTTTGAGCATGTTAAGACCTGGATGATGGGGAAAATATCCTTAGAAGAACAAGAGGGGGGGTTTCCTCCCTTGCCTGGAGGAAACCCACCAAGCACGGGGGTGAACACACTGGCTAGAGGTGGAAACCGAAGCGGGACTGGAGGTGCAAGGCGACAGTGCTAACCACAGTGCTGCCAATAATAATCATAATAATAATCATAATAATAATCATAATAATAATAATAATAATATAAATAATAATAATAATAATAATAATAAATCATTACTCAAAGCCATTGGGGGTGCTATCACATTATAATAACCTTCATATTCTTTCATATTTTTACTATTCTTTTTCATCTATACACTGTATGTATTAAACATGAAAATACAACTTTATTTTGACTAAGAACGGGACAGATTCGTTCCTGTTGAATTTTGATGATCATCATTGCCGAATGCACCTTCAACACTTTCAGCTCAAATGGGGGCAAAAAATTTGGAAATTTGAAAAAAAATATTGAAAACCCTTAAACATGACACCAGCTTTGTTTTCAGTGGAGAAACACAGAAAGTCTCCTGTTGGGAAAAATATATATATTTCTTTTTCTCGTTGAAAATCGAATTGGAATATCAGCGTTACTGTAGACTCCATCCATATAGCATCATATCTTACGCTTTGCCTCTGTAGGGAAAACTTGATTCATAGATAACACAGTTCATTCATCACACCTCTGCCACACTTAATGACAGACTTTATCATGAACTGTCCCATGTGTGCCTGAGAGAGAAAGAGAGAGAGCGAGAGAATGGAAAAGTCTTGCCATCTTTGAAGCAAGGTTTCTCCCTCTAGGACAAAGGAAGTCATCACTTCTAGTAGCAGCAGACCCCCGACACACACACACACGCACGCACGCACGCACACACACACACACACACACACACACACACACACACACATACTGTACTCAGCCTATTGGATATTCAGCTGTTCAATAGTACTCCTTTCCAATAGAAGATTTAGCTTCCTCTGAATAAATAAATAAATAAATAAATAAATAAATAAATAAATCATTTAACTCAGACTTGTATAAAGGTGCAGATCCTTAATCTGGATGTGAATGATCACAGGCAAAAAGGATTTTTAAAATCTTATTATATATTTTAATGCATGTCGGTGACATCGTTGTGTTTTTATGATGCACCAGGTGAAGTATCATTTTACAAAGCGAAATTAGCACTTCACTTCAAACCTGTGATCATATGCGTTCAACGTCCTTACTTATTATCCCCTGCATTGATTGCAGGCTTACTGCTTGTGTAAATCCTAAAGCAACAAAAGAAAAAAAGAAAGAAAAAAAAGAAAAAACCTTTCTATGAAATCCAGTCACGATCGTGTTTTAGAATGTGTGCAACTTCTCAACTTTCCCAGACGACTTCTTCCTTGTGTATTGATGATATATCTGACTGTTTTGTAGCTAGCCAGGGGCAATAAAGATGAAGAAGCAGAAGTAGGAGAGATGGATGGATAAAGAGATGAATGGATAGAGAAAGGGAAACTGATAAGACAGAACGAAAGGAGTGGGGATATAAACGTGCAGTTAAAACGGCTGCAAATCAGGACAAACGCCGACACTGTTACAGCCACCATTTTAAGTTGCTTGTAAACAATGATATGTGAGAACTTTTTTTTATTTTCGTCACGAATATTGTACCGTATAAGAGTGCATTCTGATCAAATAAAGCTGTTTTATGATGCCTTAAATAAGCAGTACATTTTATTAAGTTTGTGTCAAGATTATATTTCAGATACATACTGTATGCGCACGCACAATATGGACAAAAGCGTTTAGCCGAACCTGCAATAACTTTGTACGCAAATACATATATTTCAATATGACGTCAGTCCCCCAGTTGGTTTTGCAATACAGTATATACAACAGCTTCCACTCTTTTTGAAAGGCTGTCCACAAGACCGCAGACTGTTTCTAAGGGAATTCATGCCCATTCATTCTGTAGAGCATTTATGAGATCAGGCGCTGATGTTGGACGAGAAGGCCTGGCTCGCAATCTCCGTTCCAGTTCATCCCAAAGGCGCTCGATGGGGTTGAGGTCAGGGCTCTGTGCTTGGGCCGGTCAAGTTCTTCCACACACGAAATCAAAGCCATGTCCTTATAGTGCTTGCTTTGTACACTGCGGCACAGCCATGTTGGAATAGAAAAGGGCCGTCCACAAACTGTTTCCACAAATTTGGAAGCATAGCATTGTCCAAGATGTCTTCTTACTGTATACTGAAGCATTAAGATCACCCTTACCTGGGGATAAAGGGGCCTGATTGAAACACCTGAGTCCAATAATTAACAAGTTTGTACAAATACTTCTGTTCAAATAGGCACTGTGGAGGCCAATGGTGGCCATTGTATTTGTGCACATTTTTATGATCGTGGTAGGATCCAAAGTCAACATTCAAACATGCATTCACACACTCTGAGCGATTTTGGAATCCCTGTTAGCCTAATATGGGCAGTGGCTCAGAGGGCTAAGGCACTGAGTTACTGATTGGAAGATCCCCATTGGTTCGATTCCCAGCTCAGCCAGGTTGCCATTGTTGGGCCCTTGAGCAAGGCCCTTAACCCCATCTGCTCCAGGGGCGCTGTATCATGGCTGACCCTGAGCTCTGACCCCAGTTATCCTGGGATATGTGAAGAAGGAATTTCACTGTGCTGTAATGTATATGTGACAAATAAAGGCTTAACTAATATGTCTGTTTTTTGACTGTGGTAGGAAATCCACCAACCAAGGGGAGAACATGCAAACTCCATGCACACAGACCCCGAGGCGGGAATGTGAACCCAGTCCCTGGAGGTGCAAGACGACAGTGCTAAACACTAAGTGGAAATGAAAATATTGTGTTGCCCAAAACATTGCGTTCAAATTGTGGCAAATATTCCCATTACCAAGTAACTATATGTTATACGTAGTTCTCTTGGCTTTATCACAAATTTTAAACATAATGCCTTTGGTGAACTCATATTTTTTCTATATGTTCCCTAATACCACTCAGAAACTCAACAACCCTTACTATAACCACAGAGCACAGTGACTGATCTTGTTATTTAGTTCCAGTCATCACCAGCCACGAACYTTCACATTCCCCTGTTACATATGATGCCATCATCACCTTCACTGCTCACAGTCCTGCACTTCTTATCTTCTAGGGGCACTAATTATGAGCGATGGCTCGCCAAGACTATCTGACTTCCAGGCTTGGGAAAGAATGACTCCRTTCTAATTAACTCAGGACAAAGGGGAGAAGCATATGAGGGAATTAGACACTACAGTTCAGTTTGATTGGCTGTCGTGATTGGAGGAGGTTGACAGGGACACATGGGGTAAAGGTTAGAGAAGTTAATAGCGCTCTGTTAGATCTGATGTCTAGGAAGAGTGGGAGGATAAAATTAAGCAATATCACACAAGACAGAGTGGTGTTGTAGTGYATCTGAGCACTGATTTGACGCCGTCATAGTCACACGGACGTGCTGAAGATATCACAACATGGCATAAGCTCGAGTGTGACGTTGCTTTTATACAACAGTTCTACAAGAGATTATGGATTGTTTGTTTATTTAACCTATTTAAACGAATCTTTATTGTGACCCACATGAACGAGTAGTTTCTGTGACACGGAGTGATACATATTGTACAGTTAAATGTCCCAGTGCTGTTGTGCTGTATATCAGCACTCACTGAATGCCTCTCATCCAAGTAGATTGCTCAGATTACAATTTTTTAACACTCAAAAATCTTCATGTCTAATCTGAAAACTAATCCAAAATCGAAAACTCAGGCCAAAATGCAAGTTAAAAAAAAAATTAATAAATAATTTACAGATATGTTTTATAGATATGTGAGTTGGAGTCAGAGTCCAGATGTATAACTATTATTACAATGAAAAATAAGAACATCCCTTTGTGATGTTTCACTTTTGAAGTCCAGCTTTTTTGGGAATGTTCAATGAGAGTGTAAGGGCGTTTTTTTTTTTCTTCTTTTTTTTTTTTGTGTTCGTTATGCAAGCATAAAAATAAGGCCATGATCATAGAGTTGGTGTACTGTATGTGTATGGCAGCAACATTAGCTATTTTTCTGAGCAATGATGCAGAAAATAACCTGGCAACGAGAGGCATGCTTGTAAAAGTTGTGGTTAGGCATGCTGTTGCTATACTGAATATGATCCAGCAGCACAGAGCAATTATATTTTTGTCCTAGTATATGTTTAGATTTCAAATGGAGATTTCACAGTAATGTTTGAGAAATCATTACTCATTACTCTCTATTAATCTTGTTTAATATTCTCGGTAAGGCATATGCGTGTTGTTATGATTTCTGAGATTCTGTTGGCAGATTTCTCTCTGCTGTAGSACTTGTGTCTGTTCTAGGTGGGTGTGGCCTGTTAATCAGCTGGAGCTYGGGATTGGTTCTACYCTGCATCCTATCCTGATATAAGGACCGCCCCAAACACTCAGCTTTTGCCATTTTGAGCCTCGGTAAATTTGATCTGTCGTGTGCTAAATTTGTGAGATTTCGATTAACTGTTGTATGTTACGTCGTTTGTTTGTTGTGAGTGTTGTGCCAGAGAGAAAGAAAGTGTGAATGTAGTAGTATTTTGTTGTCTTTGTAAATCTTTGTATGGATTGACTACCCTGTTTATTTGATTTTTTTTTGCTTGTTTGCTTGTTTGACTATGGAATGGATTTTGATTTGGTTGCTAGTAAGCATCAACTTTTGTAAATAATTAGTAGCTAACTTGACACACGGGAAGTAGGGGGTGAGACGCCATTTCCTTTTCACATATCTTTTTATTCTGTTTTTGATTTAGGAAGTCAGGTAAGTAAATTTGTATTTTGTTTTCTAAACTTTAATTTCAGGTTATTTAGATTTAACTCCAAATCTATTTTGTTTATTGTTTTGGCCTGGTCTACCTCTGAAGGAAATCCCGTGTAGAACGAAAAATAAACTATTGATTGTATCTCTCTGGTGTAAGCTCGTTCAGTTCTCTTTTTCTGTCACGGCTAAACCCTAGAGGTCGTAACAGTGTCTACAGCACATGGAGTTTATATGAGTCAGTACTTGTTTCAGTGGTCAGTTGTCATTTTTGTGTGTAGAAACACATTACACATTGCAAACTTTCATTTCTTAATAAAGTTCATTATGCTGATAAAGGTCTTCACAAAAGAGTACAACAAATGAGCAAGACGGTTAGAAGTCAAATTAAAAATTGATATACAAGTTGATGCAGCAGTTCCTTAGAGATATTGGATGCTGCTAAAAAAAAAAAGGAACTGGCTAAAGCAGGTCCAGTATAGTACCCCTTTGCCCCCCAAACTGTGAATGACCTGTGTGTTCTGACACATTCCTCCTGGAACCAGCATAAAACATATCCTCAGTTTGATCTACATTAGCCCTTCTATTGAATCAGACTACATGGGCCAGCCTTTACTACCCATGTGTTTATTAATAAGTCTTGGCTGGCCCTGATCCTGTCGCCAGGTCAGAGGTTTTCCTTTCTTGGATTACTTTGGTACTGTATGTCTTGACCTTTTCATCTTGGGATCATCCTACAAGAGCTGCGGTTTTGGAGTTGCCCTGTCCCAATAGCTCATTACCATGGTGTCTGGAAGGGGGTGGAATATACTGTATTAGGCAACAAAAAGTTGGAAGCAGAAAAATTGGGCACGCATAAGTACGTTTTGGAGTTGCTTTGACAAGGGACAAAATTGTGATGGCTAGAGGACTGGGTCAGAGCAACTTCAAAACTGCAGCTCTATGTTTCTGGTCTGGACATCCAAAAGTGATCCAAGGACGGAAACTGATGACAGGTGGCCAAGACTTAATTATGCACATGGGGAGTGAAGCTCATGTAGTCCGAACTCATAAGAACGCTAATGTAGATCAAATTGATGAAAAGGTTCATGTGATAGAAAGGTGTCAGAACACACAGTGCATTACTGTTATGATGGGGAGACCGACACAATATTAGGCAATTTAACATCATAATAACCATGCTTGTGTGATTGCTGGGCTTTGGTAGTTTGTTCATTTACACTCATTTTTATGGATAAAAATTTGTACATAATTTGACACTTTTGAATCTATAAGCATTTACTTCTGTTTTGATTATTTTCTTTTTTTTGTTTTGCTGCGGTATACTGCCTAATACAGTACATATAACAGAATTCGAGCTTCATTTTGRAAGCTTCCTATTTCCTTCCACTTCCGGCTCAGCCGAAAGCTGCTTATATACTGGACAGTACACGTGTGAATCTGTCTCTCATGTGTTAATCGTAATAAATTAACTGAAACCCATTGCGATGGTTCAGAGGCAATTTGGAACGTCCTAGAAGTGATTACTGACATAACGATATCAGGTGTGTGTTTTTTTTTTTTTTCTTTTCTGAAGCATAAAGTGCTTCCAGGACTCGTTTTGTACATTGGTTTTGGCACTGGGATCCTGAACGTACATACAGTAACGTCTCTTTTGCCATCCAGAAGTGGGCAGGACCATGGCAGATCATACGATCAGGTGTAAAAGGTACACTATAAGCCTGATAGTGGAGCTGTGCATGCAGTGCCTTATTCTAGAATCGACTGTCTGAATCATCAGACATAGAGTATGTCTTTCCCTTTGATCTTTTTTAAAAGGCAAATTGATACAAATTGAGTGAATGTCAGTAACATTTTAACCAATAAGGTTGAAATCTTGACTCAGTCATAGCCATAATGAATGTCTTAATCCTGTCTTACAGTCTGATCTCAGACATAAAGCACCAGATATCCCGTCTGATCTCTTCCTTTGTCTCGTATTTGTTCTCTCCCTTCCCATCAGTTTTATGTCATCCTCTATCACTCCTCTGTGTCCCCTCATCTACTTTTCTCTTCTCCTTTCTCACTCGCTGTCTCTCGCGCCTTTATGTCTCCCTTTCCCTYGCTCAACCTTCTAAGTGAACGGAGTAACTCATCAATGCAGAGACACACAGGTAATATCCTGCCTTGCATTGTCCATAAACTTTACTGTCTGGGCAGATCCCTCACTCCACCCCAACCCTCTTTGTCTTTTTACTGCAGTCAATTTAAAGCGCAGAAAATATACGTGCATTGCTCCCCCCCACCCCCTTCCTTAATGCCTGCGAAATAGCCAGGTGCAATAAAAGCCTCCTTAATTGCGCCACCTTGGAAGCGGGAGGAGGCTCCCCGAAGGATGTGCTGTAAAGAGCCAATCGGTGAAAAGAAATCTGAAGCAAGAAGATATTTCCAAGAGGAGTTTGAGCAGGAAAAGTTTTACCATGCAAGTCAATGCAGGTAATTTGCTAAAAGTGCTACCGTATATTATGTAAAGCTTGTCTCATTTGCATAAATAACAGACTGCTGCACTCACCTGGGCTGGGATTAAAGATTGAACTGCTCAGGGAAAGCAGTGATGTAAAGGGATATCTRGTGCAATGTTGTAATTAGGCACATATGTAGCAATTAAGGATTAAGTGACTCATAACGGGCTGATTGGCAGTGGATGCTCTTTGCTTCCTTTCCACTTTTCATGCGAAATTCAAATGAGCAACCTATAATACATCCCTTGCTGTCAGTCAGTTATCGTTGGTGATTTCGGGAGACAGAAGCCCAGACACAATGTTAAGCAAAATGTAAATTCATGCAAATAAGGAATGAAGCGATTTTAAGAGAGTTAGTGGGAAAGTAAATGGGAAMAAGGCCTCTTGATATGAATAATAGTGGCGTATGCTTGGTTATGTTTAATGCTGAAATATGCCGGCATTAGTCTGACTTACTAGGCGAGTGATGGCAGGTCTCACGGGGTTTAGTGCCCCCACCTTTTTCATTCTTTTGGTCTTATGTTTCTGGTGAGAAATTTGTTCCTTGTCGCAGTTGACTGGAGCCTATTCCGGGAGACTTGGGTCATGAGGCGGGGTTCACCCTGGACAGGGCACCAAGCCATCGCAGAGCACACACACACACACATGCACGTGCTACGGGCAATTTGGGACTGCCAATCAGACTAATCTGTATGTCTTTGGACTGTGGGAGGAAACCGGAGTACCCCGAAGAGACTCGAGACGTGAATCAAACCCTGACCCTGAAGGTGCGAGGTAACAGTGCTAAGCACTATGCCACCAGGCCATCAATGAGAGATTATAAAGTACTGTAGTAGTGTATATTAATATTACTTCTGTGGCTTTTAAATAGAGTGATGACTGGCTGACAGAGTAAAGAATATTGTGTAGTTTGTACACTCACCTGAATGTCAGAATGGGAAAGAAAGATGATTAAAGCAATTTTGAGCGTGGCATGGTTGTTGGTGCCAGACGGGCCGGTCTGAGTATTTCACAATCTGCTCAGTTACTGGGATTTTCACACACAACCATTTCTTTACAAAGAATGGTGTGAAAAGGGAAAAACATCCTATATGCGGCAGTCCTGTGGGTGAAAATGCCTTGTTGATGCTAGAGGTCAGAGGAGAATGGGCCGACTGATTCAAGCTGATAGAAGAGCAACTTTGAGTGAAATAACCACTCGTTACAACCGAGGTATGCAGYAAAGCATTTGTGAAGCCACAACACACACAACCTTGAGGCGGATGGGCTACAACAGCAGGAGACCCCACCGGGTACCACTCATCTCCACTACAAATAGGAAAAAGAGGCTACAATTTGCACCAGCTCACCAAAATTGGACAGTTGAAGACTGGAAAAATGTTGCCTGGTCTGATGAGTCTCGATTTCTGTTGAGACATTCAAATGGTAGAGTCAGAGTTTGGCGTAAACAGAATGAGAACACGGATCCATCATGCCTTGTTACCACTGTGCAGGCTGGTGGTGGTGGTGTAATGGTGTGGGGGATCTTTTCTTGGCACACTTTAGGCCCCTTAGTGCCAATTGGACATCGTTTAAATGCCATGGCCTACCTGAGCATTGTTTCTGACCATGTCCATCCCTTTATGACCACCATGTACWCATCCTCTGATGGCTACTTCCAGCAGGATAATGCACCATGTCACAAAGCTCGAATCATTTCAAATTGGTTTCTTGAACATGACAATGAGTTCACTGTACTAAAATGGCCGCCACAGTCACCAGATCTCAACCCAGTGGAGCATCTTTGGGATGTGGTGGAACGGGAGCTTCGTGCCCTGGATGTGCATCCCACAAATCTCCATCAACTGCAAGATGCTCTCCTATCAATATGGGCCAACGTTTCTAAAGAATTGTTGAATTAATGTCACGTAGAATTAAGGCAGTTCTGAAAGCGAAAGGGGGTCAAACGCCGTATTAGTTTGGTGTTCCTAATAATCCTTTAGGTGAGTGTATGTTAAATGATTTGTCTACTTATTCCATGCATTATTATTATTATTGCACTTTTACATCACTGCAAATGATGTAATGTTCTAAGCCTGTTAGCAAATCTATCATCTCACTCATCGTCTATACCGCTTTATCCTGTATACAGTGTCGCAGGGAGGTCGGAGCCTATCCCAGGAGACATAGGGCATGAGGCAGGATAYACACTGGACGGGGTGCCAATCCATTGCGGGGCACACAGTCACACACTCATTCGCACACTAGGGGCAATTTGGGGACACCGTTTAGCCTAATCTGCATGTCTTTGGACTGTGGGAGGAAACTGATGAAAAGACACCAAACACAAGGAGAACATGCAAACTCCATGCATAGAGAAGCGGGAATCAAACTCGGACTCTGGAAGTGCAAGGCGACAGTGCTGACCATTAGGCAACTTTAACAAAAAAATCTGTTTAATTTTTTATATTTATTTATTTATTTGGAGCGTTAGTGGCTCAGTGGTAGGTTTCTTAAGGCACTGGTCCAATTCCCACCCAAGCCTGGATAAAATGGGAGTATAAAACCTGCGTAGTTGTGTGTGGATCAGATGGTCCGCTGTGGCGACCCCTCGTTGAGAGGAGCCAAAAGAATAACAGTGACAACAACATGTATTTATTTATTTTTGAAAGTAAATGATGGCCCCTTTATTTCAGCTGACCTTACTGTTGCTAGACAACTGTAAAATGTTTACTGTACAATATTCTATTTCCTGCAGATGATTAGTTTCTCATAATGGGGTTAGAGCAATTATGAGAACCAGTTAAGCAGTTAAGGGTTATATTCCTGCTCAAAAGCACAACAGCAGAGCTCGCAGACTTCAGTGACTTAAACAAGCCCTTAACTGCCATGCGGCCATGGTTATGTGCTTAAATATTTTTTGACATTTTGCTGAAACTGGCAAACCAGTCAACGGAAGCAATAAACAAAGTACTGTCACTGAAAATGATAAAAAAATAAAAACACACACACACACACACACACACACACAGATTTTCATTTTGGAGATTTTCAAAAGGTCTTGTGTCCTCCTGAATTCTCAATCACTTTATTTATCACCTCTGTATGGCTACGGGCCCCCTAACCCTTCACCCACCTCCTGTTCTGCGGTAAGTCTTTTTTTTTTTTTCTAAAAGCAGTAGGCGCATGATTGAAATGGTCTTTGATGCCAAGAGATGAGCTTCTAATCCAGTCGATAAATTTGATCTCCCATCATAACATCACACAGCAAATGGTCCAGTCATTTTCCGAGCAGCRAGCTCCAAATGGTATAATGCAAATGCGGCTAATATGAAAATATATTGACAAACGAGTGACTAAATTCGGTGAAAGACAAATCATAGAACGGGGCAGAAAATCAATCATGTCCACAACAGATTTTTATACTTGAGAAATGGCATGATAGAGAAGCGACCAGGCGAGTTAAGGAAAACGGATATAATGGGGGAAATGATCGATGATGCATGTTTTTTTTTCTTTTTTATATATATATATATAGTATGTACTGTATATATACAGTATAGACACAGCTTATTGTCTTTCTACTGATTGACTCAACTCTTCTTACAGTCTAATATTTTGCACTTTCTGTGCATGCATCTGTGCATTTATTATCCGGATTTATTGAGATGAAATGTCTCATAATTTGTGAGTTTTCACGTTCGCTGATTTCAATGAGAAAAACAGGTTCCTTTTTTTTCCTATTAAAATTGTATTTTTTTTTTAAATGATATTTTTCTCTAAATTACTCAGCATATGGGTATGTTATGAATAGCTAGAGGCAGAGCGTTACTTGAATACAAAAGTATCATTGCAAAAGTATACACACCCCATGAACTTTTTCACATTTTGTCACGTTACAACCACAAATGTGAATGTATTTTTTTGGGATTTTATGCCATAGACCGATACACAAAGTGGAACATACAGTAATTGTGGAGTGGAAGGAAAATGGTAAATGGTTTTTAATTTTTTTAATTCTTTTTTTACAAATAAATATCTGAAAATCGTGATGTGCATTTGCATTCAGCCACCTTTACTCTTGATACCCCTAACTAAAATCCAGTGAAAACAATTGCCTTCAGAAGTCATCTAATTAGTAAATAGAGCCCATCTGTGTATAATTTAATCTCAGTATATGATGGGTTTGATATACAGGTCATGGGTTCGATTCCTGCTTCAGGTCTTATGTTCTGGTTTCCTCTCACAGTCCAAACACATGTAGATTAGGCTAATTGGCGTTCCCAAATTGCCCGTTATGTGTCAATAAGTGTGCGTATGAATGTTGACTGGAGATCCTACCACAGTCGTACAAACAGGAATAAATACAAAGGTCACCACTGGCCTCCACGGTCCCTAGTTGGACTACAGAGGTTCCTATGCACATGGATGGATGAATGAATGGATGGATTCCATTTACTAATTAGGGTGACTCCTGAAGGCAATCGGTTCCACTGGATTTATTTAGGGCTATCAGAGTAAAGGGCGCTAAATACAAATAGACACCACACATTTTGAAAACCATTTATCATTTTCCTTCCACTTCACAATTATGTGCCACTTTGTGTTGGTCTATCACATAAAATCCCAATAAAATACATTTACGTTTTTTTGGTTGTAAAAAGTTCAAGAGGTATGAATACTTTTGCAAGGCACTGCAATCTAACACACAGGTTAATAGATATTCCCCGAAACAGAATTACAAGTCTGTACATGTGAAAAAGAGAGAGAAAAGAGGGGAAGATGCTGGTAAAGCTTGTCCGTGTCCATGAATTTCTGTGGATCYTTTGACATATTGTCCTTCTCTGCTTGCAGCCACTTTGCTCCCAGTAGAAACAGCAGAAGCCGTGCGGTTCAGCTAATAAGTYTGTAAGGTCGTTTTTCAGAAGTGCTGTCAAGAAACTTTGTGATGTACTTCTCGCACGCGGATTTCTTGAGAGATTCTTTGAACGTTTAAGGATTCTACTCCCATGAAAGGAAAGCTTCGCTTGTAGAACACTGCAGTATACGGTGTTATATGGGATCGTTTTGTTTTTCAAAGGAAAGGTTGAAACCTTTTGTGATTAGTGAAAAAATGTAATATACTAACACACAGGTGATAGGAGCACTAATTTGTATGTATCCTGTGTCTCAAATTATACTGTACTGGTGCTGATTAAAAATTTTTTTTGTTGTTGTTATACATACTGTCCCAAAGAAGCTACTTCTGAAGTTTATGCAAAATGGAATTAAGCCCATCTTGCTTCCCTAAAAGATTCAAGTTGCTAACTTCAACCACTTTGGAGAGTAAATGTTATATGGCCCCAAAACAACCATTTTTCAGCGTTATACTGTCTCACTTCTTACAATAATAATAAAAAAGATTCATATAATATTGGCGTAAGCTTATAGAAGAATATGACCTGTAAATGCTGTTGCTTAAATAGGTTTTTTTTTTTTTTTTTTTTTTTTAGGAGGGCGAACAAAAAAACCCAAAAGAATTCATGTTGCGATATCGTAACAATTTAGCATTTGTGAATAATACACTTTCTTCAGGTTTATTTCTTTTCATGTGAAATCTAAATTGGCCAAGTTTCATCCGAATGACAATTAAGATCATTGAAAGTTTTGAATTTAAAAGTTACGGACACTACATAAAAAGGCATGAAATTGTATTAGGCAGCTGTGATTTTTTTTGTCTAAGCATTTAGTATTATGAAAAATGGTGTTATATGATCTTAGCTAAACATTCACCTACTGTAGGTGAGTCACTTTTTAGTACTTTTTATATATAGAGAACATCTGCAGTCATTAACAATTCACTGACTTGTACAGGAAGAACGAACGAGAAAAACAAACAATGAACCATGAGAACAGTTACGCTGAAAGTTTACATTTAGATGGAACAAAGATACTGTAAGAAGTGTTGTAGTCAAGTCCAGGATGCCGGTCTGAATAATCTCACCTTTGCATTCAAGTCAAGTACAAAGCCTCTAAGCTGGGAAGAGGGAAGGAATTTATCAGGCTACTGAACTGCTTTATGTTGCAAAAGGGCAGCTGGGGAAACATCCTTTAGTGTTGGCGCTCTTCTGGAAAGACATTCTGCCAGAGTTTGGAGTGTCTCTGTGGGGAATTGGACATTCAGCTATACAAGAGCATTAGTGAGGTCAGGCGCTGATGTTGGATAAAGAGACCCGTGTCACGGTCTGGGGTTGTGCGAGGCATAAATGCAGGAGGATTCCAGGTGGTTCAGGGAAAACGATTTATTTTAAATAAACAGAAACATAAAACATAAAACAGGGAAATAAATAAACAAATCTACTTTAATAATAAAACGAAACCAAAACACGAATAACAACACAAGACATATACTTTCAAACTTATTGTAACAAATGCAAGACAAGACCTAGAACTCAAACACAACTTACAGTATATACTGAAACTAATGATCAACTCGGATCAGGTGCGCGCCCACGTGACCTGACCGAGTTGAGAAACCGGGAAATGAAGTATAACATTGAAACTAAAAAAGAACTACAAAACAAAAGTACAGGGCGCTTTGGCGCCCTCTAGAGGTTATCCCCGACAACCCGGCCCTCAATGTTATTCAAATGTTATATCATCATAGTTATAAAAAGCACTAAAGACTCAATGCATCAAGTACTAAAAATAGGATATWTGTTCGAACTAATATTTCATTCTGTCCTTGTTTATTCCCTCTTCTTCGTTTTTTTTTTCTTCCTCTATTCAGTACCCTATCTTTCTTTTCATCTCTTCTGCTTTTGAACTAATTTCATATTTTACAGTGTAGTACTTTTCAGAATGCTTGTATAGCACTATAGACCCAGCTTTTATATCCTAGGCGGATTGTTATTGCGTAAACTATAAAAAATAGATTTTTTTTATGGAAAAGGTAGCGTTTAGGGAGTGTTATTTTTATACTTTCTTGCCGCTCGCAGAAAGGGAAAAAGCAATTGGATTTTTATTGTCATGTTGCCAGGAAATAAATGGCTATTTCCTTCCCCAGCAATGGCGAGTTTAAATCCGGCTTGTGACTGACTGGAGAAAATCGTTGAGAAGGAAATGGGAGGCACGACAGAACAGGTGTCGTACATGATCGAATCCACATGTGTACGAGAGCGAGGATCTTCATTGTTGTTGTGTTTTGTTTTCCCACTCTTTTTTTCCTCCAGTTGCTAATAGAACTTGCTGAATGTAAACAAATATGTGATATGCACATATAAATAAACACCTTGCAAAAGGATCCAAGACATCAAAAGCATCTGAATTATGCAACATCACACGATATGTCTTGGCGTGATGTTGGAGTGAATATCAGCACACTCACGTCTGATATTGCTTTTATACAACAATTCTACAAACACTATTTATAATCAGCAGATTATGATTTGTTTGTTTATTTAATCGATAACAACAACATATAAAAACAACATAAAATTGCTCCAACAACATACTGGCGGAACTACAGTAGCATAAGCCTTAAGCTGGTGACCGTCAGTTACCAATCGGCGGTGTAATTACTGTACAATCTGACTTGAACAGTTTGTTGTAATACAGTATCATAGACATTAATGAGTATAACAACGCTTCATCTGTTTTGAAGTTAGTTATAATTGTCAGAGGTTGATATTCCAGTAATGAAAGCATGTTAGCTTCAGTCAGTTTAATACATTAATATGGCACGTACCTGTATGCAGCTGAGCATGGCTTGGGGAAAAGAGCTGACTCACTTCTGAGCAGAGCTGGCTAATTAGTGTCTGCAATGCAAACGTTATAAATGAATGAACCTAAATGAACAACACTTTGTATTTTATTATGACTAAATAATAGCACGATATAATTGTGCTAATATAATATAACAATGAAAATAATGATTAGCTGATTAGGTATTTGGGCCAAATTTGAGGACAACGCTGATTCTTAAAATCTGAGTTTTGACAGCCCACACTGACTGAGTGGTACTGCACAGTATGTTCACAAATGTAAATGAGGTAAATCAAATATTTTAGCCAACAGTCATTTTAGTGAGCCAATTAGTTATGTTGTCAGCAGCGGAAACAAAGGTGCAGATAAAGCTGATAAATACTCAACAAGGTGTAAAACTGAAAAAAAGACACGGTACACACATACAGATATGCTATATTGGCACAAAAAAAAAATTTTAACTATTGAATTCAGGTGTTACAATCAGATCCATTATCCCAGTGAAGGGCAATCTTAATGCTCTTGGACAAAGCTATACTGAACTTCCAACTTTGTGGCACCAGTTTGGGGACGGCCCTTCTCATTTCCAACATGACTGTGCCCCTGTGCACAAAGCAAGGACTTTAAAGATGAGTTTGGTTCGGTTGATACGTTCCTTGACCTCAACCCCMTCGAGCACCTTAGGGGTGAAGTGAAACAGAGATTGCGAGACAGACCTTCTTGTCCAATTCTCGCATCAGTGCCTGACCTCATAATTGCTCCACAGAATGAATGACATTGTCCTGGCCTTGGCTGATGCAGACAGCTGTTCTCTGAGGACTTGTGACTGCAGTCGTTTGGTAGTTCAAATTTCTGGAGGTTCCTACAGTCTACCTGAGCCTCCAATAATAAACTGGACTTCATTTTAACTTAAAGACATCAACTCAATTATATTGAACTTCCAGCCGCCTAACACACAGAATGCAGCTCAATCCCTGCTATCTGTTATCACCCAAATGAGGATGGGTTCCCTGTTGAGTCCGGTTTCTACATATTGCTATCTCAGGGAGTTTTTTCCTTGCCTCATCATCTATATTCAGGGTCATTGGGGGCCTGGAGCCTAACCCAGGGGACTAGGGCTAGGTACACCCTGGACAGGGTGCCAATCCACATTACGGCCAATTTGGGAATGCCAATTAACCTAACTTACTGTACATGTCTTTGGACTGTGGGAGGAAACCAGAGTACCTGAAGAAGCCCACCAAGCATGGAGAGAACATGCAAACTGACCGGACATCAAAGCCGGGCCCTGAAGATGCAAGGTGACACTGCTAACCACTACACCACCGTGCCGCCTACATTTCCTACAAACTTCTCCACTTTTGATTGTGGAACGCTGCTTTGCGACAATGACAATTGTTAAACAATTGCTATACAAATAAAATTTAATTGAATAGAATTAAATGGGCTTGAACACTTCCAACTCTTGTGGACAGCCTTCCAAGAAAAGTGGAAGCTGAAAATGGGGGACCAACTCTATATTGAAGTATACTGTATGTATTTGGATACAATGTCATTTTCAGGTTTGGCCAAATGCTTTTGTCTATATAATGTATGTCATTAATACTATAAGCCTTACCCAAAGGGCCAATATTAGATTTAAGTTAGTCCTAATGCCTGAACAGGTGCACTTTTGTACAACCCYTATTCCGGAATATTAATTAAACTCTAAGCTAGCGCTGACAATAAAGAAAGGTGCAGGTGACATCAAATTAGCAAGTTTCTGAAAACCAGTTTTCATTTCTCCCCAAGGATAAAGTGACCTTAAAAGCTGGAGTATTTGTGAACATCGATACCAGAAACAGATTCCGACATTGCGAGAAGCCATACAGTAAGTAGTCCCTACGCAAGTGTAAATGTAAATGTCCTGCTGCGCCCCCATAGAGATTTCCCACATGCACCTTCTTACTGTAAATGGCAACCCATCACTGCCTAACGGTTCCATTCCATTATGCTAAGTGTTATTAGCAGAATCCTCTTTAGACCGCGAGTCTGTAGGGAGGACTGATGAAACTACACTCCTTATAACATCATCATCAATTCTCAACGCATCAGCAACTTTACGAAGGGATTAATATAATATGCACAGGTGCCATTTCCAGGCTACATTAATTCTTACACCGGTACAATGTAAGCCTATAGTTACGAATTATGTTATGAATTGAATTTGTTTTGGGGAAAAAAAATTGTTTTGGAAAAAAATGAATAAATAAAATCCATTCCTGTCATCCTTATACCATCACTGCAAACTTCTGTTGCCAAGGAACTTCAAAGCTGCAATGGCAGCATGTTTTTAGTTCGTCATTGAAAACAGAATGTCAATAAGGTAAACATATTAAATCTGATCTGATACCAGTCTGACATTTCACGGCCTAAGACGCAGCATCAGATCAATACCCCAAAACAAAAATTTTGATATCATGATTGAGTGGTTGAGCTTGACATAGGACATCAATGCTGAAGTTTGTGTACAAATACAGAGTCAGAGAATTGCACATGTTGGACATAATAAACGGCATGCTTTATTTTCATGTTATTATTACATATTATGAAATATATATTTTAAAATAATAATAATGTAGTAATATGTGTTGACGAAAGTGACGTTATACAGATGGAATGTTATTGGAATATTTTATGGACTGTACTTAAGCAATATTACATGACAGATAATAGTGCTGTGCGATATCAGTGCGGTCGAGAGCTGGAGAAATCACAGCCGTGCTGATATTCAGCACAACAGCATGACCTCGAGTGTGATATTGCTGTTATACAACATCGTCACCACTCATGGAAACCCTCTCGTCCAATCAGATCACTCGGTCCAAACTAACTGTTGTATAATGTACATGACATACAGTAAAAGGCAGCTAATTTAGAGGCGTTTTGTTCCCGTAAGGTTATTTTGCAAAGAATTTCATTTTAGGTCAGAGTGTAATTGCCTAAATATTTCACTTAAAGTACGTGCTTTTGAAAATGTCATAACAGATAAATTTTACTTTATTCAAGAAAATGCCAAGAATCATGGAAAGAATGGAACATTTTTCTAAGCGCATATAATTTTTATTCATTTTAGAACATAATAGAGGACTAAATTATTGTAATTATCATTGGTTTACATTTAAAGGCTTATATTAATACTTTCAGTGTATATTGTTTCAGTAAATACTGTTTCAACAAAAATATTGCGCGCTGTTTATTATTGTGAAGTTTTTTTTGGGGTCGTTCAGCACAATCTGACGTGAGTTTAGTGATTCATTTGCTAATAGATGACACGTCATGCTTTTAAAGGGTTTACAGTTGACAAGGTAGTTCCTGTCTTCACTTACAGTACATTATAGCGAGCAACTGTAGACTGTTGTTACTCTGAACAGCATCTCCTCACTTGCACTCTCTCTCTCTCTCTCTCTCTCTCTAACAGTACAGCTTGTCATTGTACAGAGAAACCTGGAAAGTGTAAACCTCTCTATGTGGAAGACTGCTACAAAGTACTGTGACTGAAAGCCCTGACAACTCACCGCCCAGCCCCCTTCCCATTATTATTAGTCTTAGATTGTGTGTAACACTGATCACACAATCCCAGGATATGAGCTATTACTATAAAAGAACAACATGGATCCGAACCTTGCCGCTCATCCCATAAATTGGCTTATGGATAGTCTTACAAAATTGAAAGCTTAAGAGTTTCAAAGCAAGAAAAAAAAATATATATATATATATATATATACTGTTGATGGTATACTGTAATTGCACTTTTTGGTATTAGGTAAGGCGGCACTGTGGCATAATAATTAGCACTGTTGATATATACCTCCAGGGTCCGGGTTCGATTCCCACGTTGGGGTCTGTGTCCATGGAGTTTGCATGCTCATGCTTTCTCCAGGTTCTCCGGTTTCCTCCTACAGTTCAAAGACATGCAGATTAGGCTAACTGGCATTCCCAAATTGCCCGTATGTTGACGGGAGGTCTTACCGTGGTGGTAAAATTAGATTAAATACATTGGTAATCACCAGTGGCCTCCACAGTCCCTAGTTGGACTACAACCGTTCCTGGATGGATGGATGGAATAACTTTGCATGTAAATGGATTTCTGTGTTCATGTTATAGCCGGAACTCCTGTCTGGAGATGTGTGCACAGTATATATATATATATATGGCGGCAGGGTGTCTTAGTTGTTAGCACTGTTGCCTTGCACCTCCATTTCTTGGGTTCAATTCCCGCATCAGGTCCCATGTGCATGCATGAAGTTTGCATGTTCTCCCCGTGCTTGGTGGGTTTCCTCCGGGTACTCCGGTTTCCTCTTACAATCCAAAGACATGCAGATTAGCCTAATTGGCATTTCCAAATCGCCTGTAGTGTGTGAATGTTGACTGGAGGTCATCAACAAAATGGGAATAAATACATCGGTCACCATTGGCCTCCTCAGTCCCTAGTCGGAGGTTACTAGATGGATGATTGTATGTTTATATAGATTGTGTGTTAATAATAGATGCTTGCGGACTAATCAGATGTTATTTCTACTCCTGCAATATCAGCTCTTCTTGCCTATTGTGATGCTATAGACCCAGATCAATATTTACAGTAGCTTCAGCTAGTAATTTCTCATTAGCTTGATATTCCATTAGCGGAAAAATTAATCACACGTTCCCTGTGCATATACTCTACATGCAGGCCAACAGAACAAGTGAATCCCTCCTCGTCCTATAATCTTCGCAATTTCTCATGCTCAATTATTTTCACGTCATGCATCCCATGTGCCTCATATGTTTGATCTAGGATGCTTTTTATTGATTTGTATCGTAACACTCCTTTTAACATCAATACTGCTATGCGATGCTGATGGCTGAGGTTGGAAACACTAGCATTACATTGAAATCCCCTCTCTCTCTCTCTCTCTCTCACTCACCCGCACTCTGTATGTCTGTCTACATGAGTGAGAGTGCAAGTCAGCAGATTTAATTACCAGCCCGAGATAATCCACAGGTAATTATTCTCTTTCATTTATTTCTGCCTTATCATTTCCACCATTACACACGCAAGCACAAATGAAAGCGCTAAGCTCAGATGCTGGAGCTTTGTTCTCGAGCTCGTCTCCACACCGATGCATGTGATATTTAGAAGAGAGGTGTCAGTCTTCCGCMTTTGCTCATCGCACCACAGTCTGGGTTTGTGGTTGAATTTTTGGAGAAGAAAAGAATAGGGGGAGAAAAAAAAACATCCAGTGAGCAGGGACAGCTGGAAAGAGAAACACAAATGCACAGCCCATAAGGATGGCAGCCATTAAGGTCCTGGTTGTCCACTTTTTTTTTTCTATTTCTGTTTCTTCCAATTAAATCCAAAAATGCAGACTCTTACCAGACTGGATGAGGGGCGGTGTGTTTGGAGCCGCAATGGCTCCCTCTGGCCCAGTTAGAGATAAACAATGAATCTGTGTGAGTGTGTGTGAGCGTGTGAGTGTGTGTGTGTGTGTGTGTGAGTGGGTGGGTGGCTGCAGGAGGGCTCCATAGCTCCCAGCCCATTTCAGTCAGCTCCAGCTGTTCTGTTCCCGTCATTCTTTATCGCAGTATACAAAGACGTTTAATAAACTTGCCTGTAGAGAGCAGGGGCCAGTCTAATTTATGGCTCATACACATTCATAACAAAACGTTTTCGGTGTGGCATAATAAATAACTACTACTGAATTCCCTTTGGGTGTTTTTTTTTTTTTCTCATTTTTTTTCCCTTCGAAGTGACATGGCTAATTTGACTTTCAGACTCCTTTCAGGCTAAGGGCATGAATCTGAATACATATGATCCCAAAGACTAGAACAATAGGACACTCTGTACAATATGTGCCCATGTGGAAGGACGACACATTGTACTTGGGTGTGGTTCAAATTTGGTATGAAAGATACCCGTACTAAAATGTGTGTTCGCTGATCTCATTCTGTGAAGTGCACGGCAGTTGCTAGTAATCTAGCTTACACTGTAATAACCGTTTCCCTTTGAGGTGGGCGTGGCTATACGCGTCACTCAACAGAGCCACTCAACAYAATAGTTTACCTTGTAACCGAAACAAAATCATGGCTTAATCCACGAAGAGTAAAGCAGACTATGAAAACTGAACCTTCCGATTCAAGATGAATAGACATCTTGATGCGTGTTTATTCTTCCTGCGAGAAGTTTTAAACCAGTTYGTCTCATTTGTTCTAAAACCATTATAATGATACTAAAAAGCAGTCATGTTAAACGCTTGTTTTATGGGATAAAACACTAGCTGTTTGAGCAAACATATTTGCAGCAGTCTAAGATGAGGGTGTGTAAAGCAGAGCGACCTGGGTCACTTCACATTCATTTACTGTACAGCCCAGCAAATAAAGATTACAAACACGTTAATTAAAATTCAAGGGTAGCTCGATGGTTAAGGTGTTGGACTATGACTCAGAAGGTCCCAGGTTCAAACCCCACAACCACTATGTCACCCGTATTGGGACCTTGATCATGGCCCTTAACCCACAACTGCTCAGGGCCCGTATTCACAAAGCWTCTKAGAATTCTCTCAAAGAGCTCCTATCTTAGCCTAAAAAGTCCTAACTGGGTGTCTTAGAATAAAAGTGATTTAGGAAACTTCACAGAGCAACTCTGAATAAGGAAAGTACAAAAACCTTTATCTTAGTGAGGAGGTGTGGCCGACCCCGTTGCTAGGGATGATGCAGCAGTTCAAGGACTGATTGGTTGATAACCTTTGACGTCTGTAAAGGTCTTGAAATGAGCTCTTTGTAAAAATAGAATATATGATAATAGAACTGTCACRGGTCTAGCTGGCTGGTGCTGGCTAGACCGGCTGATGGAGTGGTTGCCGTGGGCATGAGGGTAGGCATGAAGGCAGAGGGGTGTTTCAAACAGAAAGCGTCTTTATTTACAACCCATAAAACAGACAACCAAACAAAGGAACCAAAACAACAAATGTAAACTAAATCTAGGGCTCAGGAAAAACACAGGAAAGGATCGGAACACAGGAAACAAGGAGCTGACATGGGAACTAGGAGCTGA
>QMIH01001599.1:72524-82612 GCA_003987875.1 Clarias batrachus | reverse complement strand
GAGAGACAGGACTAGGGGCAACAGAGACTGGAGAGACAGGACTAGGGGCAACAGAGACTAGACTGGATTAGTGGTTAGTGAGGTTAGTAGCTACATGGAATGCTGGGGACACTGGATGCTGACCTAACCGGGTTAGTATCTATGGGATTAGTAGCTAACCAGGTTAGTACTGAACTATGGGACCAGAACTGGAACACAAAAGGAAAGGCACACATGTGGCTATACCAAGCGGCTAACCTACTAGCAACCAGAACAACTAGCAGTCAATCCCACTAGAGGCTAGCCTACTGGAGGCTAACCCTACTAGGGGCTAACCCTACTAGCCGTCAAGGCCTACTAGCGGCTAACCCTGCTAATAGCTAAGCACTCATGTGGTTACACATACAAAGGAACAGTACTTACACAGGAGGTGACACGGCCTAACTAAACATGAACAGAGCAGCTCCATGAATCCACAAGAACAAGGAACATACAGAAAAACAAACAATAGAGCCCTCTAGAAAAACAAAGGTAAAACAATATAACTAAAACATAAACTCAAAGAAACAATCAAAAAAGGAATGCCCACATGACGGTATTATATAAAAACAACATACCAAACAATGCTCGACCCAGTTTCCCAGAACAAACTGCTATTTATAGACACTTTAACGAGGCACCTCAGTTCAGGTGAGCACTCATCACCTGACTGMGGTGSCTTCTGGGAAACTGAGTCRWYCAACAAAAACTACAGAGACAGACAGACATGAACAGTGACCTCTAGTGGAGGTTCCTAACAAGAACAGACAGTAAAAGCATAATGTTTGTATTTAAAGAAATCGTATAATCATGACTACAGGCTACTTTATGCAACGTTTCTAGGCTAAATGTCTTGAAAATAATTAAACAGCTAACTATTGAAAATGTTTCTACTTTTGAAGCAGCCAATTTCCACACAGTAATTACTATATTTAAGTTCTTACATTTATTTACTAAATTGATTGTATTACTTGTCATCCATTTTAGATTGCAAAATGGTTCAGCTTTTACCCATTTACATGATTGCAGGACAGTCTGTTTAAGAACTTTTGGATGGTTTATAGCCAACAATCCAAGAGAGATGGAAGGAAGTAGAATTGGACAGAAGAGCGGCGTTTACTTTTAGCTTTACGTTCAGTGCTTGGAGAATATTTCCCCCTTCCGCCATTTTGTCCTCTGCTATAGAAACTCTTCAGCCTCCTAAAAGTCCTCCTCTCTGCTCTTAATCATTTTTACCTTGGGAGCTGTTTTTAGGGCTAAGATGTTTCGTGAATCATTTTTATCATTACTAAGATTTAGTCCTAAATTCTAAAAACAATTTCATAATTCTAAGAATTTTCTTAGAATTTCGTCACTAGGAGCAACTTTCAGGCTTAAGAAGCTTTGTGAATACGGGCCCTGATGTATAGTGAGTTGATCTGGACATGGCATCTGCATGTAGATTGAAATTGTTGTTTGTACAGTATGTATTTCATACAAATACAAGTAGATCAATTCAAGTTCAAATTGTCCACATTTTTCACATAGTTACTGAAAACTGACAATAAATATTATTGAAGTGCTCTGGAAATTTTAAATTGCTTATTTTTTTATAGTCTTACAATGACTGCATAATATATATATATATATATATATAGACCCGAATCCTAACATGACCCAAATATGAAATTCAGATATCAGCTCGAAGAAAGTTTTATTGAACGGACCTTCTAAAATTTTTTATTCAATACCCCTGGTCTATGCTGTCGTACTCTTGTGTTTCTAGGCAGATCTCACACCAACTAGATCCATACATCCAGCTACTGTATCAGAGTGTGTAGAAAGTAAGGCAAGGTTAAAGCCCAGGTATGAAACAATATCATTAATGTTAAAGGCCATAGGTTGGGGTGTGTGGATGCTGGGTACAGTAAGCGCACGCCGCGCCACTACAAAGCAAATTATGCAGAGTGTGAAAATGGCCCAAAATATTATGCACATTTATCTTGGACAAAAACATTTCCAAAGTTTAAGCTCTTCATTGATGTCACACTTTCTAAATTAAACTGTGTGGCTAAACAATATAACAGCTGGGTTGTAGCAACTCGGTCTACTGGAAACACTGTGTTGTTTCGCACCATGCTACGGGCGTTATTTCCAAAATAGCTGGTAGTGAAGCAGGTGGTAACATATTATCATTTCTCATTCATTTTAAATGTGTTAATATGGAAAGTTACTAATATGTAATTACATACTTATAATGTTAATGTATAATATTGCTATAATGTGACGATTTGTTCGCGGATTAATGGAACAAGTTTAAACTTTTCACCAGATTATTTCTTTTAAAAGCGTGCAAAGACAATTTATTGTGTGTATATTTGTTCTTTTAATTTCTTTTAATTACATTTTTTGTACAGTATTCTTGTGTCAAGTTGCCTCACGGAAAAGATATAAGTATAGGTGTGTGTGTGTGTGTGTGTGTGTGTGTGTGTGTGTGCGTGTGCGTGTGTGTGTGTGTGTGCGCGCATTGTGGACATGCTCTTGGCCATCAGTTTCCTTAAGTAAACTTGGTAAAGTTGGAGCTGCCAAAAGACCAGCAGATAAACTTGGAACTCTCTTACCTTTGGATTGTGTGTGTGTGTGTGTGTGTGTGTGTGTGTGTGTGTGTGTGTGTGTGTGTGTGTGTGTGTGTGTGTGCATGTGTTGTGGAGACGATCTTGACCCTCGGTTTTCTAAATTCAGCAATATATGTGTTGCTAAAAGACCAATACATAAACGTGCAGCTCTCTGACCTTCAGATTGACAGTTTACTGTGTGTGTGTGATTTACTGAGTGGAAAGCTTCCACAGAGTGCAGATTTTTAGAACTCTAAAGGAAATCCATGCTCTTTGGATTGCATGGTATACTGAACGATCCACATTTTGTAGTGTGTGTGTTTGTTTTGCATTACAATTGTCAGACAAAAGTGCATCTGATCAGAAATTATAAAAATTTACATTTGTTGGACACCATATTGGAGTTATGTACCCATAGTGTAGTGTTGTACATTCAGACCTCAGACTTTGAGCTCACTCATGGATGTGCATGGAGTTTATTTTGAAAACTTCTATATAACCTTATTTTAGAAGCTTTAATCTTTCTAAGGTTTTGAGTAAAGCATTCTATGGAGTGTAACGGGTTCGACCCCTTGTTGCACGGGCGGCACCATGAAACACAGACATGAGGCGAGATCTTAGGGGGAAAGGATAATTTATTAGGAATAAATAGGGGAAGGAAAGGGTAAAAGGAGGGAGGACGGAAAGGAAGGGAAGGGATGAAGTGTGCACGTGCATGGTCCGAGGCAGTGCCCAGCTGGCATGCGGGCACGCGGCTAGCGGCGGTGGGCGGCTCCTGCACGCTCCCTCTCGGTTCCTCCCCGCTGTCGATGGCCGGCCTGGCCCCTCCCAGCTCTCTGTGGGCGCGGCCTCAGGCGGGAGTCTCGCTCGGACGTCCATCGGCTGGGCGGCTTTCCCGGCTGGGATCGGCGACCTTATCGCTGCCCTCCTCGCGGCCTTTTCCTYTTCGGCGGCGAGGACGCGAAGGCGGGCTCGACGCGGGAACGGAGGATGAAGTGGGAGCTCGTGCAGCTCTTTCCCGCGCTGTCCTCAGAGCGGAGATTAAAGGCCGGAAATCCAATGTCCTTTTTAAGTCTCTGGGGCACGTTCCATTTCCCACTCCCATGCCACTCTCGAGCTCCACCGCGTTACGCTCTTCTCGGACCCCGGACTAAACTCCGCGCCTTGCTTTTATAATGCGGAGCAAGCCCGAGATCCTATTAACGTTAAATCACTGCCAGCCGGCCTGCATAGGCGGCCCCGTCCCGTCCACATGCAGAAGGGGTGCCGCCTACCTAGGGAGCCTACGAAGTGAGCGAGGGGCGATAATAGATTTGGGCGCACGCCCATCACAGACGCACGCCGTGACAGGAGCAAACAGATTTTCAAGCCAACGCCATCGAGTACCATGATGCAACTGGCTCTCATGAAGACCTTCCCAGGAAAGCAAGACCAAAATTTACCTCTACTGCAGAGGAGACGTTCATTTCACCAGCCCCAGAAATCACCAATTAACAAACAGCACCTCGGATTAGGGCCGTTATGAAGGATTTACAGAACACAAGTAGCAGAAACATCTCAATATCAACTGTTCAAAAGAGATTATTGTGTATTTTTGGACGCTTTCAGCATAGAAAGAAATAAAAACCAGGAAAGATCATGACATTAGAAAATGCGTCCAAATTTTTGATTAGTCGTATTGATACTAAATTTTACTGTAAATAAGCACAAACACAGCTGCAGGCTGATTTATCCATTGTGCCAAATCTGTGAAAGACTGAGCTATAGCTTTTTGAAATTCACACTTACAGTATGTAATGCAAACAATACAATCAAAATATACATTTCGGCACATGTTTTACTTCTAGCTTAATCTGGAAAATAAAATAAAGCTAACCTGGAGTTATCTCATTTTGCCGTCAAACTGTCCAAATGCTTGTTTTTAGTTATAAATATGTAAATACTAAGAAACAACCTATTGTATGATGCTCAGGACCAATATCAATGCACTTTTCATTGTTTTAGCACTTTAAACACAAGCGAATGCATAAACCAATCATTGTCTTCATGTTATTAATCTGACAAATAAAACGTTTGACTTAAAAGCATCATAAAAATAGTCTATAACTCATGCATATCTCATGGCCTCATTAAACGCTTGGCGCTGATTACAAATGTCAAGAGCAGATATTGTATAATGTTACTAACTCTTTGGTAAGGTTTATCATTTCTGCCTCAGTCCTTATAAAAAAATATAGGCCTGTGCTTGATCTACAGTCGTAGTATTCGCTTTAAGCTGCCAAATAATGAGGCTGATTAATAGCGGTGAATTGCAGCAGTTAACATACCGTAAATATTGCCAAAACGATAATTATGACGAGGATTAATCATACCACAATATGTTTTGTATACTAGGCTCCTGTTAAATGTTTATTTCATAATGATGGGGCTTAATTAGAGAGCGTTAGAGCAATGCACTTAACCTGTCTGTCTGCTCCAAGGTGCTCCATCACGGCTGACCCTGAGCTCTAACATGCCGGGGTGTGAATTTTAGAATTGTAGAAGAATTTTACCGAACAGTCTCTCATGTGACGGAAAAACTATGGAGCTCTGCCGGGCATTCGGAAAGACATAAATAATTGTTATCTGTCCTAAACAGGTTTTTGCGCCATGTAGAATTATACTTAATATTAAATGTATATGCTCATCAACTAATAATGTGGCAATGATACTAATAAAGAAGGAGGAGGCTGATGATGCATTATAATGTATTTTTAATGATTATTTTTAATGTACTGGTGTGTATTTAATATTGTTTTGGCATTTTTTTTCATGATTGTTGACTGTCAACATTTAATTTAAAAGTTATATTTAAAAAAAGATRTTGTATATTTGCATGGCCACAAACATAATTGCCGTCTGATTTATCCATTAAGACAAAACTGTGGGAAGGGGCATTTTTGTAAAATTTTGGTAAAATCATAGAAATTACATACTAGTAATAATTTGACTAAGAGATAAGTGACTCTCTTGTCACTTGTGTATTCTCTAGCAGTTTGTAATATTTCTTGATTTTTTAAAATTTATTCAATCATCTTCTATACAGCTTATTCTGTACATGGTTGTAGGGAAGCCTGGAGTCTATCCAAGCACACTTTGGGCACTAGGTGGWGTACACCCTGGACAGGGTTTTAGTTTATCGCAGGGCACACACTATGAGAAATTTGGGAATGCCAGTTATAGCCTAATCTGCAAGTCTTTTGACTGTGGGAGGAAACCGGGGTATGTGGAGGAAACCCACCAAACACTGGGAGAATTGAACCCAGACACTGGAGGTGTGATGCCACAGTGCTAACCACTAYTCCACGGCCTGTCCTGCTTTTTTTTGAGGAAATAAAACATGTTCTTTTTCAAACTGCTAAAGAGGAGGTATCTTGTTTTGCAACCAGTTTGTTTTTCAACACATCCGCACAGTCATGAGTGTATAAATTGGTTGCAAATGTGTCCCATGTAGTCAACTAGCCAGTCATGAAACACCTTACGGTCAGATTCGAATACCAGATGGTTAGCAATGCCATTTGTGTGTCTGAATGTCATTTCTGTCACATTAAACACGACAAACAAAGAAGGATCAGTGACACAATGCCCGTATGTTGCCATGCGTAAGTGAATAATTCAGTGATACTTGATGATACTGTGTCATCATCATACCTTTTTATAGGAAGTGACTCAATTGTTAAAGCATTGAGCTGTTCCTCTTTACAGGACATTTTTTGGGCACAGTTCAGCTCATCGTTACAAAATCTCTCAGGACAAATTAAATGTGATTTATCAGTATGTAGGTAGGAAATATATTTTTTGTGCTTTAGGATTGGGGTGGATTCCTATGATTCCTGCAGCCTGTGTGTATAGATTTTCAGTGGTGAGTTTGGATTTACAGATAACATACTGTACCACCACTAAGTATTCATGCATTTTTAGGTTATACCTTTGGATTTTGAATGGCAGGATAATTCAGAGGGCTGCCAATATTAACATGTTCACGCCTGCGATTAACACATTACTTCTCTCTTTTTTTTTTTAAGCAAATTAATCATTTGACCAATTTTGACCCTAATAGCTCACCATGATGATGGCAATGAGTGATAATGATACGTTTAGGGTGGATAATAAGATGACTGCATGGACGTCTGGATAAAACTAAAGTTGTGTGCTCGAGCTACCTTCAAGGGAAGCCATTCTTACAAGAATACATCAACCTGAAGCTGTGGGAGTGGTGGCTCAAACGGCTAAGGCTCCATGTGGTTGATTTTTAGACCTGAATATCTGGGTTTGAGCCCCCCATTAGTGCCACACCCCATACTACTCAGCCACTGCATGCAGTCCCATTTGATAGATTTTAATTTAACATTTGTTAAATGTTAATCTTTGAGATATTTTAAACCTGCATAATCTGTTTCCTCTAATGGATTTGTCATGCATTTCTTTATTCCAAAACGGCACGTTTATAATAAAAGTAAATCTGAGTATTGTAAAATTGTGATTCATTGTGATTCATCACAGAATATGTAGTTATTATTAAGTGCTAATCATAATGTATATCCTATACTGATGCACTGTATTTTTGCCCTTTCCTGCCGATGACACACAGATACCCGTGGTGCATATTGTTTAGCACAGAATTTGCTCTGTGTCATTTGCTGTTGCAGTATTAACGCTAAGCTCCTGCTGCCATTACTACGCTTACCTTATTGCTATTCACCCATTTGAACTTTCTTTCTAGCTCTCTGTCCTGTGGCGGGGGGGGGGTTGTTTCTGGGAGATCAGGGGACATCACAGGTTTTGTTGCTATCAGCTCCCAGTGGCAAAGATAACCTGAGGTTTGCAGTTTAAGATCATTCACAGCTAGGACAAAACACACGCACACAACTCGGTTCAGCATGAGTTCAGCATGAGTTCAGCATGAGTTCAGCATGAGTTCAGCATGAGTTCAGCATGAGTTTGGCACGTTTTGTAGTGGAGTCCAAAGCACATAGTGATTCATGCGTACATCATCATTTTTTAGTGGTTAGCATGTACCTGATTTGTGGCTTGATAGTCAAGTGAAGGCTTTTAATTCAATACAATACATTGTGCTCTCTTGCTACAGGATGTCATGTATATGAGCAATATACTACTTCTAGACATCTGGTTGTGTCTGTGATTACCTTTGACACAGCCAACGGCAAGTGGCTACACACTGTACTGTATGTGCGGCACTCAGCGTGTGGCCTCATGCCTATTGCTGAATCACAGCCATGCTGATACTCGTACTCAGGCATACACTGCCTAGCTAATACTGATCACCGTCTATGCCGCTTGATCCTGTATACAGGGTAGCGGGGGGCCTGGAGCCTATCACAGGAAACTTAGGTACACCCTGGGCAGGGTGCCAATCCATCACTGAGAAAAAAACACATATGCTCATTCACACATTATGGGGCAATTTGGAAACACCAGTTAACCTAATCTGCATGTCTTTGGACTGTGGTACCCAGAGGAAACCCACCAAGCACAGGGAGAACATGCAAACTCCACACATACAGACTCAGTGCGAATCAAACCTAATACTTGTGGGTGCAAAGCAACAGTGCTAACCAATAAGCCACCACAACAAGCTAATAAAAAATGTGCGATTACTCCAAAAACAGTCATCTTTTTCCCACTCTATATACTGTATGCTATAACAGCTTCTACCCTGATTGSTCAGGCACTGATGTTGGATGAGGAGGCCTGGCACACAGTCTCCRTTCTAGTTCATCCCAAAGGTGCTCGATGGGGTTGAGGTCAGGGGTCTGTGCTTGGGCCAGTCAAGTTCTTCCACACCAAACTCATCAAACCATGTCTTAATAGTCCTTGCTTTGTGCACTGGTGCATAGTCATGTTGGAATAGAAAAGTTGGAAGCATAGCATTGTCTTGGAAGGATTAATATTGCCCTTCATGGGGGATAAAGTGTCTGACTGGAACACCTGAACTCAATAATTAACACGTTTGGCCAAATAATTTAGCATTTTTTAATTATTATTATTATTATTATTATTATTATTATTATTATTATGTGGTCCTATATATTTTCTCTCTCTCCTGTTTAAACATGCTCACATTTAATGGCTCTGTAACTACGTTATGCTTCACAAACCATGTCAGTGCTCCGAAACTGCTTTATGGTTTAGGTATAAAAATCAATGGCTTGTTGTAATTATTGTACAATAACTGTTGCATAGGTTATCTTTTAGTATATACAGTTCTCTATAGATATTTAAGACAAAGTCTCGGTAATGATGAAAAAAGGTTAGCTATGTCTATTTTATCCCTGAGACAGATGATAACATCACATTTGCTCTGTCCTTCCTTAATTACAAAGGGATTAATAATTCTGGGTTTTGTCCAGACRAGCTGAAATCAATAGATTTAATTAAATGAATAAGCTCTTAATCCCTGATTATCCCTGATTTTATTTCACCTTGGGCTGTTACAGCTTCTGGAACAGTGAGACGTCAGTGGTATTCAGCTTCAGTCTAGATCGGAGCGTCGGTACCACGGCACAGCGGGAATAATTTATTTTTCATGGTTGTGTAAKAAGTGGTTATGAACCATTTATGTGCTAATCCAGTATTCTACATGAGCAGTATAATAATATGGACCTTTAAAAAGGTATCTATTTTTGAGAGTACAATCTGATCCTATGTCATTAAAAAAAATTACTTTTCTTTATAAAGCATAGGACAGAGGTTTATTTGGTTGTGAAGGTTCTTAATTCGTGTCTAGAATAATGAAGACTTTACTACAAATCTCTTCTAAAGTATATGTGTGGTCTTAGGATATGGTCTCCATTTTTAAGTCTTGGTTGAATGGTAGTATGTTTAATTTGAAAGTTTCACTACAACGTGCAATTTAAAAGTCCTTTGTTTATGTAACAACCTCAGCAGCGACCTCATTTCCCCTCTCGTCTGTTCCAGCCACTCAACATTCAGCATCACCGGTTTACTAATCATCGGCCTGGTCATCTGTCACCTGTCATCATCTGCACCTGTTTCTCACTAGTTCATGAGATCATGTTTTATGCATCATTAATACATACAGTACGCCACTGTGTGGCTTAACAAGCTTAAAACGTTCTTCTGATACTGGTCAGGTACAAGGACTGGATTGAAAAAACGAAGTCCTTCAGGAAGCCTGGAGAACTATTCCTCAAGACTGCGTTAAAAATACAAGAAAGTCTGACTCTTTGGAAGCAGGAATATGAAGAGAAAAATTACACAGCACTGAACTTGGACTGACTGTATATGCTTTAATGCAAACTAATCCAACCAGAAGACTATCCCATTTTGATTCTGGTTCCTGTTAGGGTTCCTCCTTCATGTTGTCTCAGAGAGATTTTTCTTTGCTACTGCTACCTGTACAGTAGTTTGCTCACATGGATTTATTGTATATCGTACCTTTTGATTCATGAATAT
>QMIH01001599.1:41446-59608 GCA_003987875.1 Clarias batrachus | reverse complement strand
ATAATAATAATAATAAAACTGAACATATAATAATTGTAATTTCTATGTATAGTATTTAATTACATTTAATTAATGGTATCAATATTTAATTATAATTTAAATATAATTAACACTATTATTATTAGCAGTAGTAGTGTAATAATAATAATAATAATAATAATAATAATACACAACTTGTGGTTATGCGGAATATCAGAACACAGTTATGTTATAGTAAAAAAAACATTTCAATTTTTCTATATAATCCCCTGCCACCCTTTTGCGCTAGCATTTCACCAGTGCTTTGATAACACCAAGGTTACCTCGCTCCAAGACATTTGGTCATTAAGGAGTTCCTGGGGGGGCCACCATTTCAGATGTGAAGCAGGCAGCCCCATCATGGTCCCAGCATACCGAGACAATGGTGAAGCCTTGATGAATCGCTGGGATAAGTGCAGTAGTGTAGCAGGGTATACACTATTATTATATGGCAGGGGGTTATATAGAGGTATATAAAACAATGTTTTTTATTCTTCCCAATCAAAAGTCCCGCATTGACCTGAACACCCCTCGTAATAATACATTTGTTTTTGTTCGTTAAAGCATACTGACTATATCCAACCTGTTTTGATGTTGTGAAACTGTACATGTCTAATGGTAACGCATATCTCCCAACATAAAGTGTACAAATGTTTAAAATTCCTCATCCTTAACACTCGGGAGTAACTTCACTCAATTTAGATACTTTTATGAAGCTTGCAGTGATCATTATTAAATATAATGAGTTCTTGGTAGTTGACTCATACAAGTCAAGGTTGGCTTATTTTATGTCCGGTGTCCAGTTAGAAATAACTAAAGAGAATTTATTATGTGTGGCGGTGGAAGGGAAAGCAGTTAGAGCTTAATTCACTTCAAGTCCAATAAAATCCCTCCTTTTGTTGTAATTTTGCACGGGTATGGCTTGGGTGTCTTTATGTCTTTATATCTGTATAGTGTAAATAAAAGGTCAGAGAGATATTATTGTCCACTCCTGTACTGTATCACCCGCCCATTTTATTCTGCCGGAGAAAAATTTATTTCATCCTTATCCCTCTGCGCGTTTATACAGACCGTCTACAGAGTGTTAGGATGCGGAGATCTGTATACTGTTTGAAAGGAAAACCTTGCTGTGTTCACTGTAGAACCAAGCATAGTCCAGGTTCTGCAGCCAGTACAAAGTCCAGAAGAAAAACAAATCATTGTAATATATGCATTAGGTTTTCTTAATTCTTAATACAAAGAGTCATTCATATATTTCTGAATGAATAAACACACTATTTCCCATGAGAAAGCATGCGTCTTAGAAATGACTGATGAACGGTTGTTTAACTGGAGCAAAGGCAAACACCAGGAACGCTTAACATGAATGCATAGCACTCACACACATGCACACATGAAACGACGCCTTTTTGATTTGCAATAACGTCGTTTTCACGTTTGAAACCCGTAAATCATCGCGAGATTTCAACCGCATTTAGGACATGAAGGGGAAGTTTGACTTTCAAGATCTGAATCTGTACACCCAGCTGATGTACTGTATGGTGTGAAGAAGAAGAAAGAAGGATAAAGTGAAAGAACGAGAAACGGCGTCCTATTTCCGTGAGCGTGCCGATGATAGAGGCTCATTCCGTGCGTGGGAGGGAGCATATGCATCYATGCGACAACACCACAGTGACAGGGACGGAACATAAATAAAGAATTCAAGAAAGAAATCGAATCACCAAATGTGAGGAGGACACCCAGAAGTTGGTGAATGCGCATTCGGGCTTCGGTGCCAAATCCTTAATGAGTTGGCACAACTGAAGTGTGTTGGATACCAAGGTGGAGTGAAAGAGCCAAGCTTTTGGAAAGGGCTCTCCTGTCTCAACTCCCCTCGTGGGCTTCTGTCTCCGTTCCGAGCTGAGGAGACCTGTTATGGCTTCGAAGAAACCGCATACAGGCCTGTTGCGAAGCAGTCTGGACATTGCATGGTTAATTAAACTAAGGAACATCGTGCATATCTTTAGTCAACCATGCTGGCCACGTCCAGGCTGGAGGGCTTAATCTAGTTGTCCAGCAACTGGCTTGGAAACCCGGAATCTTTAGACTCGATCCTACAAGAGAGCCGAGATTGTAATGGTATTTTTCGACCTTTTTGATTTGCTTTAGCGATTCATGGGCTCAAATCCAGTTTTATAGCCGCAGTCATTCCCTCCTGGCAGCACGTAAGCCGGCCCATGCTTAAGCTTGATTCATCTATCTTTAATCTTAAAATCTCTGCATGCCCTGATGCTTTAACAATACAGAAAGTTTCAGCTAGAAAGCTACGTTAACAGTTTCATATCTCGAGCTGTGCTTAGCGATTTTTATGTATTTTCCTGCAAAGAGAACAGACTCAGTGTGATCAAATTGAAAGAATCAACAGCACGATGCAGGAAGTGAGTCAGCAAACTGCATCGCTTTAGCATAATGCCATTTCCACCACACCTACACACACCTCTTGTAGAATATGAAGTGATCCATCACCTTGTACCTAATTCCAGAGACTAAGCTGGCTAGTCAAGGGTTAATGTGTTGGAGAGAGATTTATGTCATACTACAGTAGCATACAGTAAGTACAGTATAGTCGTTGAGTGGAAAAGAGCTTGTGGAAGTAGTTAAAAGCTAATAATAATGTTTTAATGTCATTATTTCAGGTTGAAGCCCACGTACAGTACATGTCTGTCTGTCTACGGCAGAACCCTCTGTCTAACTTATTAATACAAAGAGTTAAACTTATTAATATAATTCACTTATACCAATTCAATGCGGTTATTTCAGCAGTGAAAATATGAACTAATCCCAGTAAAAATATTCCAGTTAGCTTTTCTAATGAATATCTATAGGTGCAGGTGTTTTACATTAAGCAGCTGATTATTAAATCCGGTGTTCATAACATCACTTTTACTCAACATTTTGACATTTTCATCTTCACAGGCAGATATCTTATTACTGCAGAAGTGTCATCAAATTCCGTCCAGCGGTCGATTTAAGACGCGCCCACAGTCTGACGCAAAACTTGTGGTTCATAATCTGGCGCAAAACTGCTCATAACTTCACTTCTACTCAACATTTTGATTTTATTTATGGTGCAGGTTTAACCACAGCCAAATACATACAATAAGTACTGCCAAAATGTTTCACTACATTCTGTCCAGACAGTTCTGGCTGGACAGACATACAGACATACAGACAGACAGACAAAATTTTCTGAGACTGGTTTCCAATGTAGAGTATGAAATGTAAAGATATCATTGAAAGTGCGAGTTTTGACCAATGTACAGACAAAACCTTTGTTATGTTTATATAGATATACTGTACAAACAGGTAAGGTTGGAATAAGTTTCATGTCAATCATACGGACTAATAATTACAGTGCAGAACAATAAAGTTGTCATGGAAATATTTCAACCGTGCAACCGTGGTCACGGATACATTTATCACGCGTGTCATATCCCAACTGTAGCATAYTGTATAAAGGCGTTGCTGTTGTACTGTATGCTGGTATCTTTTGCACAATCATGTCATATTTGTAAATTCTAATTTTAGATGAAGTTGACAGCATAAAGAGATGTTTTATGATTCCAGTCTCTTTCTATGAAGCTTACACATCATTTTAAACACTCAGTACTGATGCATAAAACAACGGCACGGCAGTTTGACACACCTTTTGTGACGCTCTTTTTTTTTTTTAATACAGCTGGAGGTGTTTGAAATGCTACAGTAGATATAATTTTAATACAAAGTGCACACTCTGAAGTGCAGGGGGAAAAAATAGCGCTTTAGAAACGCATGCATTTTGAATGCTCGTTATCCTTGCCGCTCTAATGTTGAATACTTACACCATGATGATCCATAATAAGTCACTTAATCAAAGAAATCGTGTATATTAGTGACCTGGTCAGCTTCTTTAAAATCACATTATGATTGAATGAATAGATAAACAACTATGCAAACAGGCACATTTGTTTATTTTATTTTTTTTTATTTTTCAGAGTTCTATGTAAATTTATGTAAACAGCTAAAATTTCACATTGGCCTTGGTCTTCTGTTTGTCTTTTAAACTGCCATCCAATTTTTTTTTTTCAACCAAAATGACAAGGTGACTTTTCTCTCTCTCTCTCTCTCTCTCTCTCTCTGTCTCTCATTTCCTATTCCCAGTGTGTCAACTGAAACTAAACAGCACACTCCCACCTCATTTCACCCCACACGCAGATAACACTCATTTATTTTCAGCGCTGTTGAATTAGTGTAATTTTCTATTAACCAATTTGCCCAGAGAATGATTTCTTTCTGCACAGATAGTGCCTTGTTTTTTTGTTTTTGTTTTTCTGGTCAATAGACTTTTACTTTTGTTATTTAATACACTTCTCATGCATAGATCCACTGCAAATTTATAGTTATTACGTCTTTTGAATATATAAACAAAAAATGTGCATTTATAAGCACATGCAAGAATAAAGAGAAAAGAAAATCTAAATATTACTGATATTAAACACAGAGGCGGGAATCCAACCCTAGAGGTGCAAATTGGATCATGCAAATTGCACCTTGTGTCATTATTAATTATGTTGCTACTTTCATTGTTTGGAATGATTTYATGCAACTGTAAGAGAATCAAAGTATCTGAAGAAAATCCGCCAAGCACAGGGCGACCTGAGGCTAGATTCAAACCTCCAACCTTGACGCAAGGAGTTGTGACTCAGTGCTAACAGCTGAGCCACAGTGCTGCCAGCATATACTGTACTGTATTTGTATAAATAGCTAAATTACCTTTATTTCTATTTTATGCAACCTTGAGAACCCTGAGAAGGGAAGCACACAAAGCGATGCACCCATCATGCATAGTGGCCGTAGAGGCATACAGTAGAGACAGTGTTATGATCTGTGGTTGCTTCAGTTCGTCAAATCTAGCCTCAGCAATAAAATAATGTCAGCTGATGACCTGAATGTACAGTACTGTATGACCAGGTTTATCACATTTATGGCTTTTCTTTTCCTAATGGCATCCATATTCCAGGAATCAAATGGTTAAAAAGTGATTCTGCGAGCATGATTCTGAGGAATCATATAAGTTATCAAGAGATAACTTGGCCACCACATTGTGTGCTGTAATCAGTGTTAAAGGCGATCAAACAAAATATTAGCATGTGGGATGTTTTGGATGTGTGTGTGTGTGTGTGTGTGTCTGTAAATACAGCAGTGGCAACAAAAGTTCTAAGACAACATATGCCATGTGGTATACTGTAGTTCTCCCTGTGCACAAAACAGTGACCATGGTGGGGACTTCTGGTCAATAGTCACATGTGCATTTACATACTGTACTTACTACAGGCAATCTGGGAACGCAAGTTAGCCTAACCTACGTATCTGTGGACTGAGGGAGGAAACCTACCAATCACAGGGAGAACATGCAAACTCCATGCACGCAGACAGGAATCGAACCCTGACCCTGGAGGTGCAAGGCAACAGTGCTAACCAGTACACCATTGTGCCACAAACAGTATATGACAAAACACAGCCCTCATTTCCTGCAATTACTTTAATGTAGTAATTCTCATCACAATGAGTGCCTGTGCGTGCACGCATTTCTCCAGAAATGCATCCTCTCAGAGATTTGTGTGGATTTGTTTTAAAATGCATTTACTGCCACCTGTTTCCCTGCAATAAAAAGGCAATATGAAAATGACATTTTCATGAATAATTTCAACTCATTTTTACTGTCCCTCGATTTACTGCGAGGTGAAAATACTGCAATACTGTTTATTTATTTATTTATTTATTTATTTATTTATTTTCAATATTACCAGCAAAACTGTATATGCCCCCCTAATTGTCACTTTGTATTATATAGTCATATTGGCATAATTTTAACAGGATTCATTGTGCTTTAAAATATTCATAAAGAAAGAGGCATTCTGCCTCTGCCTCTCCCATCCATTTTTTATTGCCTTGAGCTCTCTTTTCTCTCCATCATATCTCTGCACGCTTCAGGAACTCGGCTTGTTGTGACCCAAGAGGGGATTAAAGCAGCAGCTTATGTTGATTCACACCTTTACATCATTGTAGTCCTTATTTCTTTTTTATATTGGTATGTTTCCACATATTGATTTGTCCCTGTCTTGAGGCTTGAGGTTTTAGCCAGTGCAGGTTTTTGTAGACTGCGCGCTGAGTGCAGACATATTCTCAGTAATGTGGAAAATATAAATAAATGAACCCTTGTTGCAAATGCATATGGATTTTCACTTCTTACAGTAATCTATAAAGGTTATAAAGAGGTGAGCGAGAATATTTTTTCCTCACATCTTTCTATGATTTACAATACTAGCACCGTGACATTTCTCATGTCTTTCGTAGATTTCTTTTGAATTTCGAATTTCTAAAGAAAATATATGAATTATATATGAGTCATTGCATGGTACAAAGTAACTGCATCAATTTGTACTGTACTGTATGTTTCAAAAGTCACACTTGCAAGCAAAACTTGAGGTAAAGTAAAAGTTTCTTCCCGGAAAATGACTCTGGTAGAAGTTAAAATCTCTGTTGTGTCTGATAATTACCCTACTAACATATCAATATTTTTTTTTTATCTATATTAAATGTACTTAAGTAGTGAAAGTAAAAGTACAAAAAAAGCAGTTAGGATTGTGATTATGAACTTTATTAAGGTTTCCTTGTAGTAAAGCACATTATGGTGCAGTTAAAAACCTTCATGTGGGCTAATCAGTGATGTTAGCTAGCACACATTAGCCTGGCTGTCATGCTAACTAACTACTGTAACTAATCTGAGGTAACATTGACACTACTTAAGTACATATCGCTTTTTCATTCATAATAGAATGATTTGTAATTCTTAGAGAAAGAAAAAACAACAGTATATCATTGTGCTGATTGACGCTATTATATATTAGCCAAAAAATTACTTCAGGAAAAGAAAAACTTGTATAAATATTTTAATACTAAATGTATTGCAATATATTATACTGTATTTTGCTGTAAATTATAATATTATAAATATTATATTAATATAATATACATCATACAATTTTTATTCCTGAAGTGTGTTAACATTATATACTGTATATAATGTACACATATATATGTGTGTGTGTGTGTGTTTGTGATAGCTACAATGATTTAACCTGTGTGTGTGTGTGTGTGTGTGTGTGTGTGTGTGTGTGTGTGCGTGTGCGTGTGTGTGTGTGTGTACACACGGTATACTGATCAGTCATAACATTATGACCACCTGTCTGATATTGAGTAGGTCCCCCTTTTGCCCCCAAAACAGTGATACAAACAGTTCTGACCCCTTTCTTTCACAAAATGCATTAAACTTTTCATGTGATCTACACTAGCCATCACAATTTGGCCCTTGTCAAAGTCACTCACATCTTTACACTTGCCCATTTTTTTTCTGCTTCCAACATATCAAATTCAGGGAAAAAAGGTTCATTTGCTGCCAAATACAGTAAGTATGTCCTACCCACTTCCAGCCGCCATGTTAACTACAGTGGATATTGAAAATGTACTGTAGCTACTGTGAGAATGGCCAAACTGGGTCAGAGCAACTCGTGGTCGAGTCATGGGTAGCCAAGGCTCACGGCTGTACATGGGGAGCTAAGGCTGGCCCATGTAGACCGATCCAATAGAAGCGTTAGTGTACACAGGTACACACAGGGGGGCCTACTAAATATTAGGCGGGTGGTCATAATGTTATAGCTGATCAGTGTGCATAAATACACCACTCCTTAAGTACATTCATAATTACTTTTTAATTTTAATAGAGTGCTTTGTAATTTTTAGAGAGAAAAAAAATACATTTAACAATTTAACACCATATCCTTGCTAATAAGATCCCTAATATACAGTATGTGCGTAGATATATTTAATACCTGTGTCTGATTACCGTAATTAAATCGTAATCTTCTGGAAACTCCAGCTGGCAGTTATTTTGCCACAGGATTTCTTTACTGGGACATGTAATGATGAATTACTTTCAGTGAATGGTTTGAGGCAGTGGTGACAGAAGTGACTCAGTAGGTAACGACGCCATGCTGATAAACAGAATGCTGCTTGTTTTGGATTGCAGGCATTTAAAACCTTTAGATTTTAACTGTATTTACATTTGTATAATTTTAACCTGAGAAATGTCTTGATTTTTTTCCCTTCTAGTTCTTGATATAACTTTAAATATTGTACAGTGTGCTTGTGGGATTATGTTAATGAACAAATTCAGGATGATGCCGGTATCAGGGTAACCGTAGTAGGGCTCCTGTGATTAGATTGCCAAGAACACACTGTTAAACCTCATACTGAGATGTAGTCGAAGGAGTGTACATTTCACTCTGTGAGGGTTCCTTCAGCTTTAGTGCAATTTTTCTTGGTTGAGCATGAACCAGTAGTCCTACATTGTAATTCACACACCCTCAAAAACAATATTAAATACAAAAAAATGTTGTACTGTACTATCAATAAAATAATAGTATTTTCCCTAAAATTAAAATTTAAAAAACTTATTCCATGCTATGTGATGCTTGAGCCACACCTTTGACAGTGATGACATACTGCTGTGTATTTCTGATTCATGTCACTTAATAATTCCACATCAACACTTGCAGGGCTTACAACCGCCAACATACTTGGCATTTTATGCATTTTTTCTGTATTTTGCAGGTTGGCTGGATGCCTTGCTGTTAGGTTGGTTGGTTGGTTGTTTAGTTGGTCAGTTGGTAGGTTGGATGGCTTGCTGGTTGGCTGGTTAGTTGGTTGGTTGATTGGTTGGCTGGCAGGTACTGTACTTATGTTTGTAGTGTGGACTCTGCTGAAAAAACATGAAAACATGCAAATTTCTCAGCTTGAAGTAACTTTTTGATTCAAGTTGCCAAATTTATTCATCAAATCTTGAAAAGTCCCTTTATGAAATCCAGTGTAATTGCCCTGACTTGTTAAAATTCTTTATGCATTTCCATTCTCACATTGTGTTTCTCTCTCTCTCTCTCTGTCTCTTTTATTTTCTTTGTGAACTGAAAGCTTAGACAATTTCCACATCTGAAAAATCTGATATTCTTGTCATTAGCCTGCTAATTAGCACCGAAGATTGAGCAAAAGATTTAGCACTGCGAGATGGTTTAACCCTGATGCTCATAGCAGAGGCTTTTGCAATGGATATCATCTTGGTGATATAGGTCAGGATGAAGGTAATTGCATGGGCGATATCATGAAAATCATGAAAATGAAGTAAATCAAAACAACTGAACATAACTTGCATATTTTCTTTCCAAATACATTTTGAGACACACTGTATACTAAATATTTAAGGTGCTATTAGTTTTGAGAGAATGTTTACCTAAAATACTAACCATAAATCACAAAATATCCAATTTAAAAGAAAAAAATTTTATGAAATTGCAGAGTTACTTGGTTTTACTAGAACAAAATATGTAGAATTCTGTTGCAAGGTATAAAACATATACCACATTAATAACGTCATTTACCACATSAACTTCTGCATAAACAATATTTTGTTTTTGGTTGGTTAGTGGGTTGGTTGATTGGCTGCCTGCATGGCTTGTTGCTTGTCTGGTTGGTTTTATTGGTGGCTGGTTGTTTGGTTAGAGGTTTGCTTAGGTGGCTAGTTGCTTGGTTATTTAGCTGGTTGGTTGCCTAGTTATTTGTGTGGTCACTTGGCTGGTTGGCCGGCTGGGTGACTTGTTGTTTTTATGGGTGGCTGCTTAAGGTTTGGCTGAGTGACTAGCTGGTTGGCCCATTATTTTGAGAAGTCTACTTGGCAGGTAGTTTGGTTAGTTGGCTGGCTGGCTGTGGTAAAATGCTTTCGCATTTAAGCAAATACTAATTAATACTAGGAAAGCGTGAGCCTACTAGTTACTTGTGTTTGATTAATGCTGAAATGTGCCTTATTGTACAAAGTAACGCTGATGTAATCAAGTGCACAGCTTCTTTCCTTTTGGCTGTTTCTCCTATAATTGACTTGACATTTTGTACGTCATTCCCAGAGAGATCGAGGAGAGGTCATTGATCAGCCTGTCTCCTAAATAACAAGGACGAGCAAGTCAAGGTGGGGAGCCCTTTGTCTAAGACAGGAGTCATGCTCTCATGCAATAATTTCCTCCATTTTCCTTATATCCCTTTTATTCATTTTTTTTGGTTTATTCATCATCCAGATTTCTGACAGCCTTCTTTAATGTGCTCTTGGTTTATATTGTAGGAATGTTCTATGAATAAATCCGGTTTAATTGAGCATTTAAAGTTCATTCTCTTTATTTAATGTCAGACTGCAAGTAGCAGTAATAAGTGCAATGTTAATATAGGTACATCCAGGCATATATCCAATTTCACAGTCTTAACAAGATGAAGACTATACATGAAGACTATACGATAAGATGAAGTCTATACGTTTAAAACTGTGATCTAGAAATAAAAAGTTTAGTTTTCCTGCTGTGGTAAAGTTACCTAAATTAAATGCTGTACAATGTATACCAATTGGTAAAAAATGTGTAATTAGATATTGCTCATATAGCACAGAATGAGTGGGTTATGTTGTTTTGAGCAGGTGGGGTCACATCCAATGAATAGGTGTGTTAGAGAAGAATGTGAAGTGTGACGTTTTTCTTCTACTTATCATATACCCTCACCTGTTACCTTAGTGTCTGTAATATTGTTAAAGAATCCCCAATGGGAAGTCATTCTATAATTTTTACATACCTGGTGATATTGTGGATATTATAGAATTTTACATCATCAATATTTTTCAAACAATAAAACAGCACTGAYCTACAAAACAGTTAACAGACTACAACTAGAGGTACATTTTCTGAAGAAAATGAGTGGTGCTTGCTGTGGCAAAGCATTGGAGTCATGCTAGCAAATGCTAATCACACTAGCATCATGTTAGCAACATGCTAATGATGTTATTAGCAACATGCTAATCATGTTAGCATAACGATAGCAACATGCTAATCATGTTAGCATAACGATAGCAACATGCTAATCATGTTAGCATAATGCTAACAGCATGCTAATGATGCTGCTAGGGGGCGTGGCTTATGAGCATCTTGATAAATGCATAAGATTGATTGGTTGCCTGAGTTAAATGAGCTCTATGGAACCTTGAAACTTTTTAATTGCCACATGCTGGAGCAGTTTATCGTGATACTAATAGTAATAGTGATTTTTAACCCTTAGAGACCACCACATGTTTTTAAATTTAGAGAATCCTGGCGCTGACTATTGTTTTTTATTATTATTATTATTATTAAATCACAAAAGTTTGTGTCTCTGATCTTCCCAATACATAGAAACCTATGACACCTTTTTCTGCCTAAAAACATCTGATAAGGAGTTCCATTGCAACCAATAGAATATCGGAACACCCACATGACATCATTTATTTAAATTAGACAGCCAATTAGCAACCTGTAAAGTGAAGTAACCAGCTGTGGACTATATGTTTTTTCCATTAAAAAAAAAAAAAAAGGTGGAGATTATAACACTAACCTTAAGGCATTTTTGGACAATTAAAAGCTTAAAAAAATATATACTCTAAAAGGGTAACATAAAGTAACTCAAATAATTTCATTGTGACACTGATGTGAACTTCTGCATTTGCAATCCGTCTTTAACATGTTGTACTAGAATGTACAACATGTTAAAGACGGATTGCAAATGCAGAAGTTCACATCAKGTTCTTCTGCTGTCAGGAAAGAACAGGATACAGACCCACCAAAACGGGATGCTTTCAGTTGCAGTGCCTAACTGCATCATTTTTTAGGCTTCTGATTGACCAACACAGCCTTAAGATAACAGTTACACCTCACTGTCTGCTGGTGTGGCACTGTTAGGACTTAGAAGTAGGTGAAGAATGTGATAATAAAATAAAAACTCATTGATCAAGTCATGATTCAACTATTCTGTTAATTACTAATGTAGTTTTAGGGTGTGTGTTTAAGTGTTGAAGAATTACAAACCATGCTGGTCGCTGGCCCTGTATGACTGGAATTGAAGAACTCTCACCTAAATGTAGCCTATTTTGAGGTAGAATGGCATTCCTGTATTATTCTTTGTTTTCTTGGCGATTGTAGATTTTCATTTACCCCTTATCTGAAAGACCCAGTGAAAATAGAGGGACATAGAGAGACAGCGACAGAGGCATACAGGGCATCCGTATTCATAAGAAAACAAAGAAGGTTTCGGTCAAGGACATGAACATCTGGCCTTAATAGATTATAAATCTGTGTGTGTGTGTGTGAGAGAGAGAGAGAAATCTGAATATCTCAGCGAGAGGTGGAACATCTCAGACAAAATGATGTTAAGCCTTTAATGTTGAATTGTGAGCACAAAGGTTGAATGCTGTAATTAATATACTACCTTGTTTAGGAGAKATCTACAGTTTGTCGTAACGCCTGTATTTCCAGATAACCGACACGGTTCCACTAACTGTGTGACGAGCCTCAAGCGTATACAGGACGTCTAACTGTTTGAGCTAAATCAGACTCCTGAGCTGTGAGTTCTCCATCTCTCTCTCCATTTGCACCCTCAGTGAGCTTCTACATTCTTTGCATGGAAGTTTTCTTCCTCTATCTTTTTCTATTTCTCAATCCTTATACTTCATGCTGGTGTTACTCTACTGTATATGCTGGGTGTTTTCTATTCATGCAGGTAAGCCGAATTTTATTAACGGAGAAAAGGAAAAAAAAAAAAAAAAGCAGACAGGGGCATTTTCAGTCAACGGAGTATACGAGACAATACATAATCTGCTGCTGGATGCAATAGACATCTGCAATGTTGTCTGTCTGTGATTCTGATTGTTGTTTGTATCAAAAAATATTTTTATGTGAAGTTTCAGTGAAAGCCACTTCAGCCTCGGTTTACACACACTGAATAATTTTAGTACACACCCAGATAGCTGACTGCAGCACAAAAGCAGAGAATTCTGCCTGAGATGAGTTTTGTATGAGCAGGAAATTCACCTTGAATAGCCAATTTGTTTAATATTATCAGCGAACTTGAAAGAAAAATAAACCAAAGTAAGACATTGTATACAGCTGTTATGATCAATGATCAGTCTGACAGTATGCACTGTAGTGTCATTACATTCCTATTAGTCTCCTCCCGATACAATATTATCAAGATACAGCTGTGTCGAGGCGATAAAAAATTATTCTACTGTATACGTATCATGATTTGTATAAATATTCCGATTCTATATTATATTTTTCCCACATTTTGTTACTACTGTATTTTAAACCTTCAAAAAAGTTTAATGATTAATTAAATGTAGTCCATTCCTTATAACATTAGTTTTCTTTAAACGCAGCATTAATTACATGAAATACAAACTAACTTCCAATATAAGAGTTTAACATTTAACATAAAAGTAAATTAAACAAAAAAAGCTAAATTTTTATTTAGCATGTATCTATGTCATCCGCCATAATTATTATTTTAAAACAAATAGAAAATAAATCACTCTTTTAACACGGTATGAAACTGTTTAAATGTTTAAATAATTCAGAGTGCGCCACCTGTAGGATCATAAGGACATTGTTTACGGTTTAATGCCGCAAACGTCTTCTAAAATAAACTTGGCAGTTTTTAATAGTGTAACGCCATAAAAATGTGTTTCTGTTGCGGCACTCGGATGCTTCTGCGCTCGGTACAGAATCTTTCACATCTGAGGCTGATCAGCAAACTAACTGTAAAACAGGCAAAACTGTACAGTTGACCAGTTCATCTCTATTATAAACTGAAAATTTGTTTTTAAAAATCTATTTTGGAGTCGGTGAATCTTTAAATCATATAAACAACATACGTGTTCATAAGTCTATGGATTAAGATTAAGCCCTGACTATTTTTTACTACGTATCTACTATTTACGATGTACATTTCAGGATTTTAATAACAGTTTTGTTATGTTTAACATGTTAAACAGTAAAGCCGTGTAGACTGCCACATGTTCTGTGCATTAATCTAATTAATTAGCAAATTACTTAATGCTACAGTGGGCTAGACAAATTATACATAATTATAGTATGAATGAAAGAGACTTACTGTATATTTAAAAAATCTTATAAGAAAGTCCTACATATACTGTATAACCATGCAGCTTTTTAGTGTGTCACTTAGGGGAAATCATTTCTGGTGTCAGTCAGGTAGAACACAGAGCTTCTCTGGAGAGAGAGAGAGAGAGAGAGAGAGAGAGAGAGAGAGAAAGTATAAGCTGTTCATCACACACTCATTTATTTTACATCAAATTACTGCATCGTTTAAGATGTAGCCTACTAGAACCACAGGGCTTAGCATATACATCACACTACTTACATTTTTTTTAGAACGCCCTGAAGCAGGCCCAAGCTCAATAGATGATAGGGTGATTGTATAARTATTGCAAAAAAATATTTTGCACACTGAACAGCGCCATTCGAACAAAAGTAAAGGCGATAATATTTCAAGACAGCTCCAGGGTCTCCGGTTCAATCCTGAACTCAGATTACCATCGGTGGAGTTTTGCATATACTGTATACTCTCCAGGTTTGCCCTGGGTTCCCCCCCCCCTTATTTCCAAAACACATGCCAAGGCGTGGGTTGACTGCACGAATTTGCCTCAGTGTGGAAGTGACAAAAATTAATAACTCATGTATTTACAGTAGGAATCTAAGCAAGCATTTTTATCATTAATCATTTACACTATACTGACTGAGTAATTATTTCAAACATTAAAATAAGAACAATAAAAACTAGGGTGGTGCTTGCCGTGGCAAAACATTGGAGTCATGCTAGCAACATGCTAATCACTCATTTTAGCGACATACTAATCATATTAGCATCGTGCTAGCAACATGCTAATCATGTTAAGAGCAAAATGCTAATATAGTTAGCATAATGCTAGCAACATGCTAATATTGTTAGAATCATGCTAGCAACATGCTCATATTGTGAGCCTAATGCTATCAACATTAATTGCCGGGGCAATTAACCGCCCACCCTTAGAAAAGTCATAGCACCCCATTCCCGAATAAGCCACACGATTTGACACCTCATTCATGGGTCTACAACAAACGTCGTTGCGGGACTAGTTATGTGCTAAACTTTTGCACGGAAGAAGAAAAAAAAAATTGTATCTCATTGTACAACATTTACCTGCTAAAATGTTTTGGCAGTAAGTAAAAACAACAAAGAGATTTTAACATAACTGATCAATGGGGGGAAAAAATTATATCGCTGTGGATAATAGATACATAAGTAAATAGATAATTTAGAAATCATTTGGCTGACAAAATAAAAGAGGCGTTCAAGTCAAACCGGGACCTTTGATTGTACAGAATAGCAGAATACAATAATGAGAGTAAAAACTTATTACTGTATATAATCCACTGATACACTAATACACTTATGCCAGTGTTTCACTAGTGCTTGGATACCATCATGGCAGAAGGTTTGCAGGACTGTACAGGGGATGTGTTAGTAGCTCCCAGCCGATTGTGTGTACAGTTCCCACAGACAGATGCATCTCTTCCAGACGTTCCACTAGTCAATGTTCAGTGAAATGATTGTAGTGAACCTCGAGCCACTTCATGGATATACAACCTTTTTTTTTTTTTGCACCGTTCAAATGTCTAGGTAATTAGAGTCTCATCATTGAACTTCATGAGAAATTCCATCAGTCCCGGTTTGACTCGAACACCCGTCGTAAATTATCTCCTTAGGACCCTAAACTGATATGAGCAGTTTTATGCCCMATCAAGAACCCCTTTAGATCCTGTTTAGTGTCACACATAATTTTCCAGCTGGCTGACTTGATTGTGGTAGTTAATATTGCACATCATACATTACTCTGTGCTCTGTGCTGATGATTACAAGCTTCTGAAGAAGAAAAAACACCTCTATTCAGTTGGAAGTAACCTGGAAGTTAACAAAGAATCAGATATACTGTATACAGTATATATATATATATTTTTTTTCACATTTATATATACAGCTTTGTCTCCATAACATTTCTAGAAAATAAGAGTAAACTGTACTATTTGTAATTATTCATTCATTATTCAACACTTCATGTGTTCAAAAGTTAAGAAAGAACCCATACTTTGGAGTGATTATTGATGTACTGCTATGAAAAAAAAAAAAAAAAAAAACTATTACTAGGTTTCCTTATGAGTGGTGACTGAAACTAGAATAAATTTCATACGTCACATTTTTAAGAAAAATTGCTATTTTGTTTGTATCTTTACTTAAACATAAATTAATACATAAATGCACTGGGCGATAACTACATTTACATTAAAGCATTTGGCAGACACTTTTTTCCAGAGCAACTTGGATTCCCATCATTGGATAGATCCTTACACTGGTTACTGGGTTACTAACTGTTAATTAACGATTAATTCAAATATTCAAGAAAAAGATCATGATCTCATGATCTCATGATCATTTTACTTTACTGTACACCAATTAGCTCTATCAATTAGCCTGTACACCAATTAGCYCTATCATTAAAAAATTATAAATTGAATATTCAAAATTATATTGAAACCGTCTAGGTCTTAGGGTTCCTCTCATGCCACCTGTGGGACTCTGGCCCTTTTGGGGGTGTGTCTCTGCAGGGCCTCTGGGAGTGTCCTGTGGTGTCTGATACCAGGAGGTTGGCAGCAGGTCCTTGGGGTGCTGCAGGGGTGTGTGGGGGTGTGCGGGTATCGGTTGTGGCCTCCGTGGATCGGATTTGTTTTTCCAACGCATCACATGGCCGCTCAATTAGATTGGGATCTTGTACGGAAATTGGCAAAATCGAGCAATACCGGAATTGAGCATTTAAATATTTAATATACAGTGGGTGATTAATAACATAAAGGATACATCTGTATGTACTGTAGGCTTTTATTATCTTACATATTGGCATGCAGTATGAGCAATGCATCATTCCATGTTGATCATTTATTATTTATTTATTTATTTACATATATACAAAATGTATGATTCGTTTTTGCTCATTAAAATTGCTGTCCTTTTTTTCTTTCCCAAAAATGGACTGAGCTTCCATGAACTTCTGTCATGTCAAGTGGTTTACGTAACGTAACCTAAAAGAATACTTTGAAATGCGAAATAACGCCATTGTCAACTTTTCCTGAAATATCGCCATTGCCTAATCTCTCTTTTGTCTTCCTTTTTTTTCTTCTTTTTTTTCTTCTTGAGTGTCAGCGAGACAGAGAGAAAGCGAGGGAATGCAGGAGTTATTGCCCAGGGATGTGCACATTTAATAAAAGCTAAATGAAGTCATCCATAATGTCCCATCCAACACTCGTCTGTGTCCCTTCTCACCCATAACGCAACCCTCTGTCTTCCCCTCTGCCTCGTTTTCCTCCCTCTCTTCACCCGCCCTCGGGGCTTTCAGGAAACCGAACGCACACATATGATTGAGAGATCCTGTTGAAAAAGGGTAAAAAAGCGTGAAACGACTCCCAGGTGGAGCCTGAATACAGCATGATAATAGTAAAGTGTGTGTGTGTGTGTGTGTGTGTGCTTTTGTCTGTATGAGTGTGACATTCTATAAAGACTTTATTGACCAATCCTTCGGATTTATGGCAGCACTCTTATTTCAGAGCGCAATAATCTCTCATCAAGGCGATTAATTGGTTTTGCAGATCCGAAGCCGATGCGGCCATTCCTTTCATTTGCACAGGTTTAAGTCAGTTGCACTGTTGAAGTAGATTTATTTACTTATTTATTTATTTATTTATTTAGATAAAACACATGTAGGGCATTTCCACATATGGGTTAAAAAAAAAAAAACACAAAAAAAAACAGACTCAATAATCTTAGAGTGAACTCCGTTCTATTTCTGTTTAGGTCCATTTCAGCTCTGATGTGGCCTCAGACCTCATTTTGTTCACACTACAGTTCCACTGGGGCCCTCAGACCTTTACTGCTTTGGAATACTTTACTGCCGTCAGCCATGGTTAATGCCACTGCCACAATCACTGCCAAGCCGCTGCACACAATAGCGGTGTTTCCTATAACTAAAAAGCACTGTAACGTTGATGTTTCTTACCCGATTCCAATGAGATGTTGTTTTATTCAAGAATGTACAGTATATCAACATATATATATCAACAT
>QMIH01001599.1:19058-38702 GCA_003987875.1 Clarias batrachus | reverse complement strand
CACACACACACACACGCACGCACGCACGCACGCACGCACGCACGCACGCACGCACGCACGCACGCACGCACGCACACACACACACACACACACACACACACACATATCAGTGTAATAGAGAAGATAAAAACAAAGCCTTATAGAACTAAATGTTCACATTAAGTAGACCTGCACTTACAGTAAAACATGATGTTAAAGTTTAAATGTGAAAAGTTAACTCTTCCTAGATGGCTCATGATACAATTTTGGTGTTTTGGTCAAATTATCAGCAGATGTTTTTTTATATATATATTTACTGTATATAATCACTCTGAGATGAACAAAATCAGATATGGGTGTATTTTAAAATTATGATTGTCAATTGAATCCCAATCCCCATCTGCTTGTGTTGAATGTCTCCATCAGCAGTTAATATGTGTCAAAGGTGAAGCTTTCCGGGACAATGCAGTAAGCATTCCAGTGATATAGACACCTCCAGTATCATAGAACCTGCATGAATACTCACAAACCTAGACACTAGACTGAATTAGAAATAAAGGAACTTGCCAACCAACCCAATGCTGATAAAGGACAATACGTAGACCTGACATAGTTAGAGGGATAAGGAAGCCAGGCATTGGTGGCTTAGGGGTAGGTTTCCCGCCTGCCATGCAGAAGGCCAAAGTTCAATTCCCACCCAATTCCCATTGGATGCAGTACAGGTCCCAACCCCAGATACAATGGGAGGGTTGGTTCAGAAAGGGCATCTGGCATAAAACTGGCGCCAAGCTGTGTACGGATTGGATGATCTGCTGTTCCGACCCATTCGATGGGAGCATCCGAAGGATAAACAGTCACAAAAATAAGAAAAGAATGGGGTTGGATAGAAGGGACACTCTGGGGCATTCCTAATTTGCATGTACAGTATATACAGTACGAGCGTTTAGGCTCATACAGTACCGTGCTAAAGTCTTGAGCCACCCATTGTTTTTCTGTATCAAATAAAATGAAATGATGTAGAGTTGATTAAATGGAAATATGGCCATTAGATACTGTACAGCCTCAGCAGCAGCCTCATTTCCCCTCTCGTCTGTTCCAACCACTCAGCATTTAGCATCACCAGTGTACTAATCACTGGCCTGATCATCTGTCATCATCTGCACCAGTTTCTCACTGGTTCATGTTTCATAGTTTTTTTTTTTTATGCTTAAATAATTTATAGGTCACTGTGTGACTTAACAAACAAAAATCATTTCTCTGAAACCTGGTCAGGTACAGTGACTGGACTGAAAACGAGAGCCAAAAACCTGGAGAACTATTTCTCAAGACTACATTAAAAATACAAGAAAGTCAGGCTCTTTGGAAGCAAAATATGAAAAAAATGATGTTTGGATCCAAAAAAACAATAAGGCACTACTGTATGGGGGGAAGGTTTGGGAAAACCCAATGCATGAGACCTTCATTGTGTTGTTGCAGCTCAACAAACATGAGGCTAATCAGATCCGTTTCCAAAACATTAGATACTGTTTAACCATCATGAGGTGTTTTATTAGATTACAGTAGATTGTATTGTAGGACGATGCTATAGTTCTTCCTCTTGTTTTTTTTTTTTGTTGTTTTTTTTTAAACTAAGCACAGTTTGCAGTCTGCTATAAACGTCTGAATGCTCGTCTCCTCACACACAATGGAAGATAATTGAATTTTTAAGACGGGAATTTCTTGTGTTTTGACTGACTTTATCTTCTCTCTGCAATTACTCTTGGCTACTGTTACCATTCTGCACAAACACAAACACACACACAAACTTAATAGTGGTTGTGTTAATTACACCTTTGACACTTTCTGTTGATTGCAAAAACTTTCCAGCGGTGCGAAATTGTCTTTTTCTTCAATTGCGCAATGTGTCTGTTGTTGTGATTGTACTGTATGTGAATTCCTGACAGAGAGGGATTGCGTTGTGTGTGTTGGCGCGTGGTGGACTGAGTGTGCACCGGTGCGGTTTCCTCATGGGTCACGGTGCAACGATGATGTCAGGATTTGCTCACGTTGCACGTTATCACATGTGCTGTCGTCCTGTCATTAGAACCACACACACACACACGCACGCACGCACGCACGCACGCACGCACGCACGCACACACACACACACACACACACAATCTTTCATGCCTGCATTCACCTGCTGTTTTTGAATCATGCATATTGCATAACCAAGGTGTCTCGGCTGGCACGCGCCCTCCTGAATGAAACCCAGCCGTCTGGGGGGTTAATGTGCAGGGTACTCTCCATTAGAGACAGCTGGCTCAGGAACACAAAGCTGTGGGGTGTGTTACGCATTAGTGAGCATGTTCAATACACTTCGCAGGTAAATATGTTTTTATACCAAGAGTGAGATTTAGATGAAGTCGTCACACTAATAATCCTTCGAGGAATATTCTTAACGCAAGGCTGTTCGTTACATATTAGATATAGATACTGCTTTCGGTTATAGTCAGGTTTTAATAAGTGTAAAATGCCAAATAGTACAGAATAAGAGCTATATTTGAATGCAAAATGTATAGGGCTTTATACAGACAGCGGATTAAGTTGGTGCGAACTTCACATCCACCTACGAGGCGGGGTGCCAGAGAGAGAGAGTGAGCGAGAGAGAGAGAGAGAGAGAGAGCGTGAGATCGTGACTACTCCTGCTGGCTCTGGATCCTTGAACAGGTGCCTGGAACATTTAGAGTGGACGGATTTAAAAGGTGGGAGCATAAGTATCTAAAACGATGCCTTAATCTCCTCATATTGTGCACGATGTGTTTAAATCATTTGATTCATTTGATTATTATAAATACTGCACAAAAGATGTGCAAATGGTTAGAAGAAAAATACCTAAATGGGTGACAAGATTCATTTAGGCATAGCATGGTCCGGAAATAGAAAAGCATACTGTACAATTGAATGCAATATATGAAAATCTATGATAAATTGTAGGGTTCATTGTTTAGACTATATCTATATAAATAAAAAACAGAAAAGGTTTTGTCTGTGCTTGACTTAACCAGACCAGACTTTCTGTATGCCAAAGTTTCATTAAATTCTGAAACCTTGCGCCATAAATGGAATCAAAAGTGAAGTTATGAGCAGTTACTAGCCAGTTTTATGTGATGCTGTGACAACATCTGGCTAGACAGACATACAGATATACAGGTTGTCCCCGACTTACAAACGGGTTCCATTCCAAGAACACGTTCATAAGTCGGATTTGTTCTTAAGTCAGACAAAGTGAGTCTTATACGCCTTTGACACGAATRTACAACGTAAAGCATACCGATCCACTTGACAAAATCTCCGTCCATATTAGCAAACACCGTCAGACCCCTGAGACTGCTGTTCCTTAGAAGATGAGTCACAACTGCAAACTGTATGCCATACCGTCTGATCTTTTATCACTGTGCATTGCTTCTCTAATGATACACTCCCATCTCCTTTATCTTGCTTGGTGCTGACTTAAGCGCTGACTCATCCACATGCCTGCCCCCACAAGACGAGTCTACACAGTACACAGCAACATCAGACTGAGCCGGGATTTAAATTATTGATTTATTGTAAATAGCGTGCACCTTTTTCTGTACCTTTGTTATCACCCAGGGCTTGTAATGACTACGTGCTGGAGAGAGAAGACGCAGGTATGTGCGCTCAGCACAGTGTTCATTACTGCCTATCTGATAATGGCGATTGTAGCACAAGTACATGTGGTTAATCTGTGAAACATCAGGGATAAAGAAAGCAGAGACACTTAAAAAACTTAATTTAGTAAGAAATAATAGTTAAGCCCAGTGGCTGTGCGAGACTGTCAGCATTCTTAACATCTCAGTGCCAGTGTAAATTAAAAAGTAATGATTTCCCTTTTTTTTCGATTGTTGTTTATCGGAAGATGTGAAAAGAAGTCATTACGTGGGTTGGCCTGATGTACAAGCTTAATTATTAATTAAACCACTTAATTATTCACTTAACTACTTAGCCACTTAATCAGTTAGCCACACTAGAATGGTGGTATTTAGTATTCGCGCTTTGCAGTATATAAAATGAGAATTGTTTTTTAGTTCAATACCATGGGGGCATGCTTTCACGCCAACAACACAGTGATTCAACATGAATGGCACCAACACAGCCATTCCCGAACCATCCTTTATTTTTCACTTGTCCTTACAGGGTCCCATATTTTACTGTTTCTTTAACAAATTCTCAAGGCGGCGTAGTGGTTAGCATTGTGACCTCGCAATTCCAGGTTGAGGGTTCGATTCCTGCCTTGGGTTTGTGTGCATGTTCTCCCTGCGCTTGGTGGGTTTCCTTGGACGGGTACTCTGGTTTCCTCTCACAATCCAAAGACATGCAGAATAGAGTAGGTTCATTCACGTTGCCTTGTCATAGTGTATGAGTGCGTGTACTGTAATGGATTGACTTTCTATCCAGGGTGTATCTCGTCTCATGCTCCAGAATCCCAAGTGGCATAGAAAATGAATGAATGAATGAAATACCCCTCAGATATAGATTTACAGTATACCACAAACTCCCCTGGTTTCAATCCTCCAAATGCACCAGATTAGGATCTGTATAAAAGAGCTCTTGCTGAGTACGGCCTTGCTTGAGCAGCAACTTTCTCTATAGTCCAGCTGCTGTCTGTTAATTGGTGATTTCTGAGGCTGGTGACTCAGTAAATGAACTGGTAAATGAACTTCTCCTCTTCAGCAAAGGTAAGTTTTGGTCTTGCTTTCCTGCGAAGGTCTTCATGAGAGCCAGTTTCATCATGGAGCTTGATGGGTTTTGTAATGTGATGCATTTTTTTGACAGTATTGTTTCTTGCAAGAACTGTTCCACAACAGCTGACCTTAATGTCTTAAAATAACAACTGACTGTTACTGTTGTTGTTACATAATAACCTAATGCCATACAGTATGTGTTATTTCATAGGTTTGAAAATCTAGCGCTGATCTAGAATGCAGAAAATAAAGTCAAACTTGTGTCCACATTTTGGCTGGTAATTTATGAGGTCACAATAGGGGAGGAATCTAATTAGCTTGTTTAAGCTCTGGTCAGTACAAAAATTAACCCTTTTTTTTTTTTCAAACAAACTCATTAGCATGTCAAAAAATGGCAAAATATATTTTTTTCATAATAGGGAATGAAATAATATAATAAATAAATAATAGAACAAAAAACAAAAGCATAGTTAGTTTTGAGGTTGAGAAACCGAAAAAAATGCGAAGTCCCCTGATTTGAAGACCTTCCTATGGTTGAACACTTTTAGATTACAAAAACAAAATACAAGAAATAGTCAGAGAGTCCCCATATCATTGATTATACAGTTTTCTTTGTTAGATAAAATCTGTATTTTTTATTTTGTATCTGTAATTTAGTCTATTACTATATGTTACATGTCCGTACTAGTAAAGTTAAGCCTTCATTTGTCACATATACATTACAGCACAGTGAAATTCCTTCTTCACATATCCCAGCGTGACTGGGGTCCCAAAAAGGCTCCTTTTGAGAATACAAATTTGCAAGGCGCTGCTGGGATTCGAACCCAGGATCTCCTGTTTACTAGACAGGCGCTTTAACCAACTAAGCCACAGTGCCATGCTAATTAATATGAACTTATGATTTGTCTTGAAGCTGGATTGTTGTCAGAAAGGTTGTAGAAATAAAGAAATATACTCACTCATTCAGTATCATCTATACCGCTTAATCCTGTATACAGGGTCGCGGGGGGCCTGGAGCCTATCCCAGGAGACGCAGGACACCAACACACCTATTCACACATTGCGGGCAATTTGGGAATGCCTGTTAACCTAACCTGCATGTCTTTGGACTTTCGGAGGAAACCCAGCAAACACGGGGAGAACATGCGACCTCCATGCACACAGACACCGAGGCAGAAATCGAACCCGGATCCTTCATCAACATCTAGCTCTCCGATTTGATCTGTCATGGTAGTGGTGAATGGTAGGGGAACTACTTTACCCATCAGCCTTGCCTGTGCATGTCACATGAGCTTGTCTCCTGCTTCCTGTTTCATCCAATTAGTGTCACTGCTTAACTTCCCGATTGTCTAATTGTCATGCTTTTGTGCTGTTGTCGCTTGACGCCGCGTGTTCTAGCGTGGTATTTGTGTTTTTATATTCTTGTGCCATGTCTTATGAAATGCTTTCATGCAAAGTGAAACAACAGCTATGCATGCCCCTTAGATTGCCCTTAACTGCTTATAAGCTTTGTTTTATTTATTTATTTATTTATTTATTTATTTATTATATTCTTAAATATGAAGAAAAAAGCCACAGCTTTATTGTATGGAGCTTCCAGCATCAATAATTGACGCAATAGATGACAGAAAGCACAGCATGTGCCTTTTATTCTCTATTCAGCCCATGTAACACAATTTGTGCGGCTGTTCCTTTTTTATGAAAGGTGACACACATACACGAAAAAGTTTATTATTAACAGTAGCGCAATTTCTTCCCCATCAGTTCACCTCAGACCTACTAAACACAGACCTGCTCAACAAGCTTCGAGGCAAAAGCGGGCAAAATTAGATCCAGTGTGTCTCAAGTGCGTAAGTGAATGAGAGGATGCTTGTGTGTGTGTGTGTGTGAGGGAGAGAGTGTGCAGCACTTTCTTCATTAATCAGCATGGCTCTCTAGGGCTGCCTTGACATTTCTTGCAGGCCTTTAAAAATAGTAGCGTTAGCAGGTCATCCAGAGTGATCATTCCTATTTCTGCTTTTCATTACATCTCTCTCTCTCTCTCACTCGCGCTCTCTCCTTCTCCCGCCTCCCATCGGCTTTCTCTCCGTCGTCCGCGTCTGCCTTGCTTTCCTCCACACGCTCTACACCAGCTGCCTGCACGATAACACCAAAGCCTGAACGTAGCGAGGTGGAGGATGTTCCTTTTTTTTCTTGCCTGGCAAAAGCGAGCATCTTTTCCTCTCCTGGGAAAGCTTGTGAACGAGGCATGGCGAGTCAGACACACTTCATTCAGTTATGAAGAGAGGAGAAATAGATCCCAGAACATCGTGTCCACTGAGTTGCTAAAGCCTCCTGCTGCATACAGCATGCAGGACACAGCAGGCCTTTTTTTTTTTTTTTTTACATGAGGTGAATGGTATATGAGCAACCACACACGTGACACTCGGCACGCTTCGATCTCAGTCCACACATACTGTAGTATCTATAATCTTTCATACGGTACATCCAGCCATCCATCTAGGAACCTATGTAGTCCAACTACACTGAAAAAAATAATCCTTTGAATTTACTTGATCGTAATGTGWACATCGGTCCCACATCATCAAAATGTGGCCAAATTACACAATTTTTGCCTGCTAAACCAAAATTTTTCATTCATGTTAAACTTGTGTGAAAGAATCATGTTTACTTAGCATAATCTTTATCATTTACTGTAATAGCAATCAACTGTGTAATTGTAATGTAATGTAATTATGTCAATGATACTCCATTATTATTGACAAGTCTAACAAGTTCTTAGTGCTACTTATGTTACTACAACTAGATGTTATACCATAACGTATACCAGCCCTATTTACCCACGCTTTAGTGACTCTTAAAGACAACTCCAGAGGCAGTAAATACAGTATGTAATACATCCTTTTTTATTGGGGAACAAGTTATATCAAGTACCATACTTTCATAAAACACTAACAAACTAAAAAAATAAAATGTTGGGTTTAATTATTTTTTTCTTGTCAACATGTTCCACATTTAAACTCAACGAACATTTGTAAGGGTCTTTATTCACAACAAGATTAGTGTCACAAGTATTTTAATAACAATTCAACAATAACAGAAATCGAGAATATAATGGTCGAGAATATAATGGTCTAACAATACAAAAGACATACTTTACACAATATGCAACATATTCTTTTTTTTTTTTTTTAGTTTTTCTTTTCCAACACTTCTGTCAACTTTGACACATTTAAAGAGGGAGGAAAATCGTGTTAAACATTATTTAATTTACCGTATTAACTAAATTAACAATTTACCCTATTTTTTGCTATCAATTTCCCCCCAAGTTTCTGCAAAGTCTAAATATATTGCATCCAAAACAAAACATCCAAACATTTTCAATAAGTACAAAAAAGGCCTTAATGTAGTGCTCGATGTTGGTTTACTCAAAGTTTGTTTTTCAGCATTTGTACCTTTGGTGAAAGTCTGGTAGCATCCAGCTGGAGGAAGATCCTCTGCAGTACCTCAAAGAATGTTTTTAGTTCCTGAGGTTCATTGCATATATTAGACCTATTAAGAGCACACATGCAGTAGCGATGTCTCCCAAGTCGTGAAGCACTTCAACCACTGGAGGGGTCGTGGCATCGCCTCCTTCAACATTGATGCTGTAGCTGCCAAATACAACATGTTCAAGATCCCTCTCTGCAGCGTGGCCATCTGTAACCTATTGTTACACACAATAAAAAACAAAAATGAAATCACAAGACTAATACAGAATTCCAAAGAGGCAAGAGAGATTTTTCCCTGTAAATGTTGTTTAGTATTTGATCACTAACTTTTGGTCCACACCGATTTCTCACAAACTTGAAAACACTTTCCTACAGTAAGTACACCAGTGATCTGAGGCCGTCTAATAGCAGCTTTATCTTTTAATTTTTGAAGGCTAAATGGATATACTTATCTAATTATATACTTTTCGCCAAATAATGGAAAGATATGCAGTGGACCGACCTGTGACACGTGGCTAAATCCGATAGCTGGCTAACTTCAGTCTAAAACACTAGGCCTCTCTAAAACTACAGAAGGAGGCCAAAGTTAAATACTAATTATATAAATAAAATTAAATTTAAAAAAATATCTGAGGAAAAATCTTACCTTTTTGACCTCCCTCGGTCAAAACGGACAAAACGTAATTGCACACCGGACAGAGTCCATTAACTTAGCGCAGGTGTAGTTTGATGCGTCTTGCTCTTCTGTTTCATTAGCGGTTCATGACAGTTGGTGTCTCGCTACTGCCCCCTGCTGTATGTAAGAAATGTTGACTTAACGTGAATGGTTCGATTAGACAACGTATTAGGAGTGTGTACGGTCAAGTTGAGACAAAATTACATTAACCTTAATCGAAAAAAAAACAAAAACATTTTAAATCAACAAATACRATTATTATGAGTAAACTGAAAGTAATTATATTATGTAAAATGCACTACCTGCCTTTTTCTGAGTGTAGGGATTATGGAGACCAGTGGTGACCAGTGTGTTCAATCTAATTTCTATGACTGTGGTAGGACCTCCGGTCAACATTCACACACTATGGGCAATTTGGGAACGCAATTTGGGAACATGCAAACTCCATGCACATGGACCCAACAAGGGAATCAAACCAAATCCTGGAGGTGCAAGTCCAGGTTCCAGGCTCGATTCCTGGCCAGGTTTGATCCCCGTCTCTGTGTGCATGGAGTTTACATGTTCTCCCTGTACTTGGTGGGTTTCCTCCAGGTACTTCGGTTTCCTCCCACAGGCCAAACATATGCAGCTTAGGCTAATTGGTGTTCCCAAATTGGCCATTGTGTATGAATGTGTGTGCGTGTGTGCCCTGCGATAGATTGGCACCCCGTCCAGGGTGTACCCCGCCTCGTACTCTAAGTCTGTTTGGAATAGGCTTCAGGCCCTCATGACTCTGTATAAAGGGTAAAACGGTATAGACGACGAGTCAGTGCGTGAGTGAGTGGTTCAGGCAGCATGAGGACTCCACATTGTACACAAGTTGTTTTTTTTTGGGGGGGTGGGGGGTGGATTCAGGTTTGGTTTGGTAATGCTTGCTTGCTTGCTTTTCCGTTTTTGTGATTCTTGTACTCTGCTGCAATAAACCCAGTGTGACTTGGTCCGTCATTGGGACTCAGCGTGAAGTCACTATTCTCTCTTCCCTCAGGCAAAATTTCTGTATTTGTAAGTGTCATTCGCTGTCATCGTTTCTGACGTTGCTCCCCTTGACACGTTTAAAATATTTGTCGTGACATTGTCGAGATTTGGACATCTGTGGTTTGGTGGTTTTTCGGAAAAGACGGCTTTCATGTTTCATGAGAACGCATGCTATTGGTATGAAACATGGATGACTGTTTTCCTTGCGTTAAGTATTTATAGCCCACTAAGTGCATCTCTCTCTCTCTCTCTCTCTCTCTCTCTGTCTGTCTAAGTCTCTTTTACTGCAAATAAATGCTGATTATAAATTGTTGTATCTTAAAGTATTTCAAAGTTTATTTGTTTCACAATCAAGTACGTACATGTACTGTACATGTATATATGTATGTGTATTGCACAGCTTATGAAGAAACATGATATTTGCTGGTCTTTGCCTCATTACAGCTGATATAAATGATCCCTGTGTACCAGAGCAGGACACATATCCTCAGGGAGCCTGGAGCATCAGCAGACGGTGGAAAAAAGGGGACAAATAAAAAAAATTTAAAAAACAGCTAGTGTTATCACCTTGTCTTCCTCTGGGATCATAGGAATAAAGTTATGTAGCGGGAAAGAGAAAATAAAGGGAAGGGAAGAGAGAAAAGGAGGATGGATCAATAGGGAGATTTGTGAGTGTCTGTACACACTGTATGTAGTGTTAGTGAACACGATGAACCTTTCCATATTGATTTGGTCAAATATGTCAGTGTCACAGGCATCGGTAATGCAGACTGGTCATTGGGATTTCCCTCTCACTTTCACACACACACCCACAAACACACACAGACCGTATAGTGCTAATGTAGCTATTAATCAAAGAAAGTAATCAGTGAGACTTGTTAGCGTTATATAAATAGTCTCAATTCAGCAGATTCCAAGAAGCTTTTCTCTGCTTTTCCCATTCCCACCTTTTAGGATGCGCTCTGCACGCCAAAGCCGCGTCTATTCCACCTGTTCCACACCACCTCACTAGTCCTAATTGCATTTTTCAAACCTACTCCGGAATTACATAGACAGACCCATCATATCTTTCGATTTTCTTTTAATTTGTCCCCAGTCTGTAATATTCAGCACCAGAGGTGTGATTTGAAATGAAACACATGCCACGCCGAATTACACATTTTGCTGAATGGGGTTTATCTGACCATGCAAAAATAAAAAGAAGAAGAAGAAGAAGAAGAAAAGGCTGAAAAATTCAATCTGAATTCTAAAACCCTGTGTGTAAAAGTGGAACACGGCACAATATGGATTTGTTGCTGAACTGAACAAACACATTACACGCCAGAGTGGATCCTACACCGAAAACACAACGTAATTAATACCACCAAGAGCATTTCCCCAACTTATTTATATGAAACAGAAATATCAGACAGTTCTGTAATCTCTCTCTCTTTCTTTTTCTCTCTCTCACACAGTAAGGTCTAACATTATGTCATTGATGTTGTCATTGAGGTTGCCGATCATTACTCCCCGTCGGATGGATTTGAAAGATGAAAAGTACAAAGCTGCAAAGACCGTTAGATATTACAATACAGTATGTTCAGGAGATGAATTGATTATGCAACATAAACAACCTTTTGTTGGTCAATTCATTTATTGAATTGATGGAACCATTTTAGATTCAGAATCATTTTATACTTATTAAAAAAAAGTAAAAACTTTTTACTAATATTTAGACTTTTAAGAACAAGCAAATATTAGTTAATAATTAAAAATAAAAAGTTATAGTAAACCAAAAATATTACCAATATTGCCAATTTCCAACACTATAATCATATTTTTGCATATGAAAGCATTAAAAACATGTAGTAAAGACATGTAAATGAAGTAAAATCTAAAATAAATAGACATTAAATCTCACTTAACCTTGATTTTTGATTCCTCTTGGCACCGGCTGCTTTAAAAAACGTAACTGAAAGTGGCTCTGTTTTCTTCTTGCCACCATCCTTGCTAACACTATTGAGACCCATGGTGCTACATCTTCACTTAATCTAAATGTAAAAAACCCACATTTTCGCTTGGCTTTCCATTGACGCAAACAAGTTTTGAATGGCTCCTGGATGTACGCTCAACTTATTTCATTCGGCTCGGATCATTTACCTGTATGCAGAAAATACTCCACATGGCGAATTTCTAGCAAAATTTCAGTTTTTAAGGCAAAAATTCTTAAGCCATATAAGTTCATATACTCGGGTTTTGCAAGAGTATTGCTTTTCGTTTGTTTGTTTGTTTGTTTGTTTGTTTGTTTTTATATCTGAGCATGAGTTGGTGCAATACAGCCAGCTGTTGGACTGGAGCAGAAGCTTGGCATAGAAAAACATTACACTATACAAATCCTGACATTTAAATAAACAACCACACAAGTTACACAGCATTTCAATGTCTATTAGAGACTTTTGGTATTTTTTTAATGGTGGTACAGTGGCTTAGTGGTTAGCACTGTCGCTTTGCACCACCAGGTTCTGGGTTTGGTTCCCACCTCGTGAGCTGTGTGCGTGGAGTTTTTATGTTCTCCCCGTGGGTTTCCTCCAACAGTTCAAAGACATGCAGATTAGGCTGATTGGTGTTCCCAAATGTGTGCAAACTGTTGTTCCTAGTTATTGAACTGCTTGAGACAAATCAAACCATCAAATCAAATAAAATGCTTGAATCAAATCAAAAACCACAATATCCCTACAATTTTATAGAATCAATGATAGGTAGACTCCCGATTTCATTCACACCTCTAGTGTTCAAGTAGAATATGTTCACCAAGTCTATAAAATAAAATAAAATCTGCATTTCTTATGCTACAGTATGTTAGGATTTAATTTATAGGCATATACTCTGAAATTAATAATATAATGTGCTATAAATAAAAGCTCCATTAAGTTGGGTTAATGTTTAAAAAAGAAGGTAGGGATCAGTAATTAAATTATCTTCGACCTGTAGAAGACAGATTATTTTGTCAGCGTCGAACAGCATCCGCTAGTCACGTAGCGGAATTATAAAATCCAATCTACTCTAAAACCCGGTGGCACACAGTGTATGCAGTAAGTCCTATTAAATCAGGCCTGACATGTTAGATTACAGTGGGATTTGTGTCAATGGGAAAAATGGGCCAGTGTACAACGTGGCCCAATTCCACACGCTGGCCCACAAAACGGCACACAAAAACACCATTTGTTGCAGATCCTGCTGTAAGCACTGTTTGAGCTGTTTGTTTCCTTTTAGAAAACATTGTTTAAAAAAATGTTATAAGCTAATAAAGTTAATACAGTGGTACCTTGGCATATAAATGAATTTTTATCTTAAGAACTGAAATTTTACAAGAAATTTGCCATGGGTCCCAAGAATGTCAGCAAGGACGGTAGCAAGAAGAAAAGGAAGGGACTTTCACTTTAGTTTTTAAAGCAGACAGTGCCAAGAGGAAACAAAAGTGTGGTTTGCATCTATTTACTTTATATATTGCTTAATTTACAGTACATGTCTTTTCTAAATGTTTTGATCATTTTTATATGCAAAAAAATATATAATTATAGTGTTGAAAATTGGTAATATTGCTAATATTTTTGGGTGGCTGGAACGGATTATCTGAATTTACATTATTTCCTATGGGAAAATGTATTTTGCAATATACATTTTTTGCCGTAAGAACTTAAAACAGAATAAATTTATATGATGAGGTACAGTTACCACTGTATCACTATAACATAAAGTTGTATTTAAAGTTTTACAGATCAAGTAATAACAGTCGCTGATAAAAATTAGTTAATAAAGTATGTAGCTCAAATCTTATAGCTGAATTTGTAACTCGCACAAACACACACAATTGTACAGTGGCACATGTGTACAGTACATGTATGCATCCAACATTATCAATTTATAAAATATTACCCACCTATTGCATTGTTCTGGAATGATGGAATATCAAACGAATATAGCAACCAAGACGTGCTGTGCTGTCGSCCTTTTCTAAACACCGCAGTGTCKGGGATTGTGAAGGATTAATGCAATTTGATGACAGCTTGAGTAAGAATCTAAGTGTACATTTAAAGGATTTGGTGTGCCCAACAAAATATTCATTATATATGCGGCCGTGATTAACTTAAAACTAACGCTCAGCATMACAGTGAATGAACTAAAATCGAAATAAAGTATGCAGTGTTTGTGTGGCAGTCCTTTTACAGTACATCTGATGTTGAAGGTAGAGTTGGCTGAGATGATATCTACCCCACTGGTTCTATGTTTAATGTTGAAATATTGCAGCAACATTGGGAAAGAGTAAAAAAAAAAAAAAGAGTGAAACGTAAATTGATTGGAAACCAATAAAATGGACCAACTTTGGCTTTTTTTTTTCCTTTTTAATCAAATCTGACCATTACGGGGTTTGACTTAAAATGGTCGAAGGTGTCAAATATAAAACAAATTATACCAATTTAAATGTCAAAAAGTCACGCATGGGGTGACAAATGTCTTTAAGAAGGAAAGTACAAGCAGAATTAAAAGTCAGATAAGAACTGAGAGAGAGAGAGAGAGAGAGAGAGAGAGAGAGCCATAAGGGGTTCAGCACTTGCTTCATGATTTCTTGCTAACTAATCAGGCACGAACTTGGACTCTAATGAACCTAATTTTCTGTCCTGATGACACCTGCGCAGTGCAGTGAAGTTCGACATGCCTTAACTATTCTGCTAGAGAATATGCACATGCCTTATTACACACAAACCATTACACATGCTTTAGTGCACACTGTACGCTACCGCAGTCATCTGTTTCCTCTTCTTTGATCTTATCCGCTCTGATAAAGGTACAGCAGCAGTTATATTCCCGGCTAGTATGTACAGTAGCATAGCCACTCTTTCGTCCTTTCTTCCATAAAAATACTTTTTTTTCTTTCAGACTAGTCTAATTAAATTAATTTAAAGTCACTTGATACTGCCTTACTTGCTTAATTGCATGCCTTTCACGCCTTAACTGGTTTGCCTTTAAGATTTATAATAAACAACCTAACTATCGGCCAAAACATGGTATCGGTGCTAAAATGTGTGAAAAAGTGAATTTTCAGATAGGATCAAATGACACAATTTTTCACAACACTTAATGCTTATTATCTTCTGATCCATGCTTCATTGTTTCTAAATATGCATACACACATATGCATTTTTATGAGAAAAAAAAAAACACATTTGCTAAATATAATTTCATGCTCTTCTATGTAGCGTCTTTAACCTTTTTYGAATTCACATCTTTCGATGATCTTAATTGTCAATTAAGGCAATTTTAGTATCAATACTAAAATATGAAATAATTTTCATTTTACATTATTATTGTTTGAATGCTGAAAAATGGCCATTTCTTTGTGGAACATACAGTACAAAATCATCCCTCCAAAAGACCTGAAATTGACTATTTGAAATTTTTACTCACTTCCATGTTGCATAAACTAAAATCAGGACGAATATTATATTTTGGACGTACTTTCTATAATGAAGTATTCTATAATGAATTATATAGTTGCTCATGTATATATACTATACATTATATTATTAATTATTAACAACTACATTGTTTACAAAGGTTATTTAATATTTTATGAAGAGATGTTTACAAATTATGTTTTATGTTCAGTAGCTAATAGTGTTTGTTCTCATGAATACAGTATACATGTTCAATAGAAATGATTCATATGTTTACATATGCTACATTTTTAAAGAATCATTTCAATAACAGAAAAAAAAATTAAATCACTGGAACTTTTTAATAGAGACTTAAACTTAATTATTCTTCCAGTATGTCGCGTATATATAATGGGAAGAATGTCTTTAAATGTACAGTAGAATGTAGAATATAGTTATTTTATTCTGCTTTGCGACAAGGACAACTGTTAAAACTGTTAAAAGTTAATAAAATGCTAATAAAATTTAATTCAATTCAACTGAATTGGATTTATAAGATTAAACACAAACTATAACTTTATGTATAGAGATAGCTGTCTTGTTAATAGTCCTTTTCGGATCAATCACTCATATTTTTCTTTGCCGATGCCATCCCCTTGGTCATATATTTCTCCATCAAAGCATCAAAGCACGCACCGGATCCAACGGCGTCGGCTGTGAATGCAAACTAATTCAACTAGATACAGATAAAACATCTGTTCCACTAATCAATTTCAAATCAAACCTGTAATCAAATCACTGCCATCTCGGCACTCCCTGCACTGACATTCATGAGGTTGTCTGAGTGTCGAACCCCTGAAACTGCTCAGGACCACGGGATCATCTCTGACTCGTTACCTACCTTTAACTCCCATTTCAGTTACATCACCAAGACTGCTTTTTTTCCCACCTCCATACGGTAATTTGCATGACTTCAGCCTATTCAGAATTCAGCAGCTAGAGTTCTCACATCTGCCAACATCTCACTCCTTCCCTTTCGATTACCCTGATTACTCATCGCCTGCTGTATTCAATACAAAATCCTGCTTTTCACTCTTAAAGCCTTACCCCTGACTGTACCCAGTGTTACCTAGGTGAACTATTAGGCCATTAAACCCCCAGCGGTTTGTTAATGCCCTTTAATTCCAGGTCACCCGTGGTCTCTGGCTGCAGACTGCCTTTCATTTCATTGTATCCAAGCTTTGGAGTTCACTTTCACAGTGCCTCTGTGAAGTCTCATCTCTTTCATCATTCATATCACAGAATCTCCGGCATCATTCCCTTTGTCGCTAAGCAGTTCCTATGCTTTTACACATGATTTGACACTCCCATTTCCATTTCACATGGAATCTTTGTTCGTTTTTAGTAACGAGTTTATCCCGATCAGGTTCAAGGTGGATATGGAGCCAATCGCAGTAGCAGTATGATGAGATCCATTAACAATAGCTTTACAGAATTTTTTTTTAAAAATGGAAATAAGTGTAAAGAAATATTTATAACTTATAATTACAGTAGCAGTTTGCCCCTGATGAGTAAACCAGGGGCGATGGTGGTAAGGAAAAACACCCTGAGGTGACATCAGGAAGAAATCTTGAGATGAACCAGACTCAATCAACATACAGCAGAAACCATTTTCTATGCAACAGGAATTGATCTGCTGTGTGTTAGGAAGCTGGAAGTTCAGTTTAACCGGAGAGGTGTTTAAGTTATTATGAAGTCTGTTTTCATTATTGGAGGCTTGGGTACAAAACTGTTTGTGGGAATTTCCTAAACTATTGAGCGATTGCATTCACAAGCCATCAGAGAACGTCTGTGAGCATCAGCCGAGTCAAAAGACCGTCTTCATGGTCAAGCGGACCCGTCCCCAGTCACCACACTCATCCCAAGCAGACCACACAGAGCCATCCTCAGCAGCGAGCCACAACGGTGAGAACGCGATGAGAACTTCAAGCAGWAGCGAGGCACCAGGATGAGTCAGACAGGTCCGGATGCGTGGGGAGTGCTGGCAACTCAGGAGTGCCATGTGTAGCGCTACAGAGAGGGAGAGAGAAAGGAGTTAGATATACTAACAGTCTCATAACAGACAAGATGAACGTATATTTAGTGCAGAGTGCAAGCAGGGACTCCGGCATGACTATGACAGCTTAACTAAAAGCGAGAGCCGGAAGGAAACACAGACATGAGGGCTCTCTGGGAAGTAAAGCAACCAGTCACATCACTGTCAACAGACCTGAGTGATCGATGAGTGTGCTGGAAGACAGCATCCRAACATACCAGTTCACCATAATACTCGACATCCATGAGTCTCCCAGATCTGCACATTTTAAGACAAGTCTATTCACAGAAGACTGGCCTCAATAAATACGTTTTCAGCCTAGACTTAAATACAGTGACAAGTGTTTCTACTGTGAGCAGCAGAAGTTCTAGTACTTGTAGTAGGAGTAACAGAAGGAGAAGTACTATTACCCATAGTAGTGGTAGTAATAATAATAATAATAATAATAATAATAAAAATAATAATAATAGTAGTAGAAGCTCGATTACTTTTAGTAGTAGTAGTAGTTGTAGTAGTCACAATAGCAGTAGAAGTACTTTTACTTGTTGTAATAGAAGTACTATTACTATTATTATTGCTGCTAATAATAGAAGTAGTTGTCATATGAGCAGTAGAAGTAATATTACTTGTAAGATTAGTACTCATAATAGCAGTGAAAGTAATCATAATTATTATTATTAGGAGCAGTAGTAATAGCAGTAGAAATACGGTTGTGTTGTAGTAATAATAACTAGTACCGTGTAGTAGTGGTCATAATAGCAGTAGAAGGACTATTACTTATAGTAGTAGTAGTACAGTAGTAATAGCAGGAGAACTACTTTTAGCAGTAGTCATACTGTAATAATAGTAAAAGTACTATTACTGTACATCTAGTACACTGTAAACCCGTRTGCTGAAAATAATTAAACATATTGAGTATTAACTTTAATAATTGCAATTAGTTAAAATTAATAGACCTTGATGAGTATTTAGAACKTTTTGGTATTTATGAGTTTGTAGAAATTAGACTTWTTTTTTTAAGTTATCTGAACAACTTTGATATTTTAAGTAACTGTAAGTACTTAAGTAACAGTAACTGTCACCTTAAAGTTCCACCAACTTAAAATCTTTCAGTCTAGTGATTTTGTGCATGACGTCATCAGGGCGATAGGGCACTGGTGGCTCAGTGGGAGGTGTTTCGCTTTCTATGCCAAAGGCCCGGGTTTGATTCCCAACAACTGGATGAAGTGYCTGTCCCAAGCCCAGATAAAATGGGAGGGTTGCATCAGGAAGGGTATCTGGTGTAAAACCTGTGCCAGGCTTGTGTGCGGACCAGATTGTCTGTTGTGGCGACCCGTTGCCCGGAGCAACCGAAAGACCAATAACAATTAATTTGATTTGCAACAACTAAAAAAATGATAATTGATATTAAATAGTATGAGTTAGGCTACTCAATAATGCAAGTAAAGAACTATTAATATGAATGAGTTCAACAAACTCCAAAACTGATAAGTTTTGTTTACTTAAAATTGGAAACATCATTACTTATAAGTCAATATAGTAGTTATAGTAGTAGCAGTGCTATTACTTTTGGTAGTTCAAATTACAGTAAAAAAAATATTACTTTTAATAGAAGTAGTAGTAGTCATAGTAGCAGTAGAAGTACGATTATGTGCGGTAGTAATAGTAGCGGCGGCACAGTTGTGTAATGGTTAGAGAGAACATGGAGGTTACATGTTCTCCCCGTGCTTAGTGGCTTTACTCTGGGTTCTCTGGTTTCCTTCTACAGTCCAAAGACATGCAGATTAGGCTAATTGGCGTTTCCAAATTGCTCCAAATTGTGTGAATGTTGACCTGAGGTCCAATCATAGTCCCTAGTTGGATTATKGAGGTTCCTGGGGATAGCATTAGAAAAACTTTTACTTTTATTAGTTGTAATAGTCATAAWWGCAGTAAAAGTACTATTACTTGTAGTATCATTAGAAGTACTTATCTTAGCAGTGGGAGTAATATTACTCGTAGTAGCAGTAGTAATAACAGTATAAATACACTTTATATAGTAGTAGTAATGACTACAGTAGTAACTTGTAGGAGGAGGAGGAGGAGGAGGAGGAGTACTGTGACAGTTTGATGTTAAAAGTTCTCTATTCCTTTGCCACATCAGTGAATTTTAAAGGGGGTCATTAAAAGTCACCATGTCCTATTGATCAAAATGTTTTTTAGACCAACTAAAGTTATTTATCACCCTTTA
>QMIH01001598.1:109852-120607 GCA_003987875.1 Clarias batrachus | reverse complement strand
GGGAAAGTTTTCAGTGATCATGACGGGGGTCTCTGTGACAGCCAGAGTCATTTTGAAGCACTGGAAAACTCCCCAAATTCCACAATTTAAAGATTGGCTCAATATAATGACTAAGGCAACTTCGTTCGAACGTCTGCTTAACAAACTTCATAATAAGAACAGCGCGGGGGTTCCTACGGAAACTCCAATTTGGGAAGACTTTTGGAACTTTGTTACGCTGAGTTTTCATGTAACACAATAACGTAATGTTTTTTTTTTTTTGGTTAATATTTGTCTGTTTTATCGTGTCCATTGTGTATATTTTGACCTAACGTACAGTATTTGTATTGAGTTGTAACCTGTGTTTTGTATGATATTATCATGTACCGAATAAATATAATAAAAACTTAAATTATAAAAAAAAGAAACACAACGTTTGCTTCTGTGATCCAATCAGCCAAATCATGGGGTTACAGCACAATGCATAAAATCATGCAGAAACTACAATTAAAGTTAAAATGTGAAAACAGGGAGAAAAAGATGATCTATGTGACTTCAACCATGGTTCTTGGTGCAAGATGGGCTGTTTTTCACACGCAATATTTTATCAAATTTACAGAAAATAAATGTAATGTATAGTTCTGTGGGTGTAAATGCTTTGTTTATAAGAGTGGTCAGATTAAATTATTCAGATAGATTGAGCTGCTAGGAACGATATAGTAACTCGTATAAGAAGAAGAGGAACCAGACTCAACAGGCAACCTATCCTCATTTGGGTGTTGACGGGTAACAGGGATTGATCTGCAGTCAGACTGTGTGTTAGGAGGCTGGAAGTTCAGTATAACAGGAGACGTGTTTAAGTTCATATGGAGTTCAGGTAGACTGTAGGAAATCCAGTCCTGAACTATCGAGTGACTGCAGTCACGAGTCCTCAGAGAACAGCTGTCAGCATCAGCCGAGGCCAGGCCCGTCTTTGTGGAAAAGTGGAACTGTCCCCATCCTATTAAGAACTATTCCAGAAAGGCTGACTTCTGTGTCTTAAAATAACAACTGACTGTTATTTTAAGTCTGTTATCTGTTCTCTACCTGTAGTACAGATAAGCTGCGTCTCCCCACGTTATCAAATTGGTAGAAATATTAATCCGACTACTAAAGACAGATTCATAAGTAATCTGCCGGACCTGTCCCAATTTCATATTAGACCCCTAAATGCAGACGATCTAGATGAAGTGACTAGCAGCATGGGCACTATTTTTACCAGTACATTAGACACTGTTGCTCCCATAAGATTAAAAAAAAGTCAGAGATAAAACACTTGCACCATGGTACAATAGTCACACTCGCGCCCTAAAGAGAGCAACCCGTAACCTCGAGCGAAAATGGAGAAAAACTAAATTAGACGTTTTTAGAATGTTGTATAAAGGTAGTATGTGCAGCTATAGACGGGCTCTAAAAGCGGCTCGGGCCAAGCATCTGAGCCAATTGATAGCAAGAAACCAAAATAATCCCAGGTTCCTATTTAGTACAGTGGCTAGCCTAACAAAACCTAAGATATCTGCAGAGAGTACTCCATCACAGTTTAGAAGTGAAGACTTCATGAACTTCTTCAATGAAAAAAACGATAGTATCAGGAAGAGAACAATGGAAGTTCAACCTCTAACAGCATCTCATGATCCAGTCCAGTCTAAAGCTTCAGATTTATATCTAGGTCACGTCCCTAAATCTTTCAAGTTGGCAGTTATTAAGCCTCTTCTTAAAAAGTCTAATTTAGACCCAAATGAAATAAATTACAGACCGATTTTAAACCTTCCCTTTATATTAAAAGCATCAGCCCAAATATGCACATTCTTGTAAGAAAACAATATTCTCGAAGAGTTTCAGTCAGGTTTCAGGCCCCATCATAGTACAGAAACTGCACTAGTTAAAAAAATAATAAATTGAATTATTTCATAATTTTGAAATCCCCAGTATTGTTGTAGAATGTAGAAAATAAACATCAATCACTAAACAAAAACAAACTAATTTGCAAGTGATCCCATACTTTTGAGCAGTAAAGTGTGTGTGTGTGTGTGTGTGTGTGTGTGTGTGTGTGTGTGTGTGTGTATATACACACACAGTTAAACCTTGGATTGTGAGCATAATTCGTTCCAGAAGCATTTTTGTTCATCAAAGTGAATTTGGGTTAAAAATATTTATATAAAAATAATTAATACAACATATAAAGTAAAAATAAAACCTACACTTTACCTTTGAAAATAATCGAGCTGTAGTGAATAAGACCTCAAAGAAGAGAGATGGGGGGGCGGGCCCTACTCTGCAGGACAAATTTCATACACACGCACAACAGTTTAATGATGGAGACTCTCATTCACACAGGTGCGCTTGCACACACACACACACACACACACAGACACACACACACACACAGACACACACAGACACACACACACACACAGACACACACACACACACAGACACACACACACACACACACACACACACACACACACCCGCGCACGGATGTTGATGATACAAGTGAGAAACGCGCACTAAGACAGAGTAGCATTAGGAGACAATTACCCACAATTCTGCAGCGCGAGAGAAAGAAAAACCATTGGCTCAGTTGTGATCACGTGACACTCGGCGTCAAAACAAGAAGCACATGTTCAGTGGCAAAGATGAATCTAATTTAATCTACTGTAATCTAATCTAATATACCTCACTATAGGCTCAAAATATACAGCCTGATCAAAAATATACATGCACCCACTTATTAATTCAGTGGAAGTTCAAGGCTTGTCAATTCGGTGAATGATCATGAGATACATAAGCTGATGCCAGAATAAAAAGTGTTTGACAGCACAGTCATTGGATTGGATTGTCATTGGATTGACCAACACAAAGTACAATGCGAAAGCTCATGGATTTGTAATGAAGAGGATGATTTCAACTAGTTAGAAATGTTTTTGGATCTATTTATAAACAGCTGAAGTCCCAAGACCAGTTCAAACAATTGGACCTAAGTATGTTATTGATAGGTGTAGACACCTTGAAAGGGTTTGGAAGAACCTTCAGCAGACACCCTCAGCAGACCAGAAGTTGTGTTGGGTGATCAGGTCCATAACAGGAATAAGGTCAGGACACTGCAGTGGCCAGGTCCTGTGTGAAAATAATCCCTTAGGCTAACCTGGTACATTTGGGTATAATGTTGCTATGCCTATACCTGACCAACTCAAGCAACACCCAGATTATAACACTGCCTAAAAGATCAGTGACCCCAGACACAAGCTGGTTGTGGAATGGATAATGACTTAAAAGAGTTTCCATCAAACTCCATCAAAAAAAAGTGCCATGTGTGTCAGTGAGCCAACAAATTTAATTGAAAACTGCCAATCCTGCCAATAAGAGTGGGAAAATATTTAACCAGAATTCTGCCATAATCGTGTTAATAATGTAATGTACACTCATTGTAATCTTTTATTTTGTGTATGTGAGTGTGTGTGTGTGTGTGTGGGAGAGAGAGAGAAAGTCGTCCTTTTACGTGCGCATGTACTGTTTATTATAACGCATGTAAAGCAAAAGCAAGTTTCATTAGAGAGGTTGCTTGTTAAAGATCCAATTTCCCTCTCTGTAAGAAAGCAGTTAATGTGTGCCCCTCCCTCCTCCTCTCGCCTTCACACACACACTATCAGAAACACTGATCTGTCACAATTCTTTTCAAAGGTAAAGTGCAGGATATTTTTTTTTTATATTTTGTATTAATCATTTTAATATATTTTTTTTTTTATTCTGTAAAAATCGCTTTGATATACAAGTATTTTGAGATACAAGCACGCTTCCAGAACAAATTATGCTCGCAATCCAAGGTTCCACTGTACTATACAAAAAGTTTCAAACAAAGACGGTAGTCTTTTTAGATAAAGTGCGGGGTGAAGCTCACTGATATGCCAACAAATGTAGCAGCAAATGTTTAATGAAACAAGATATCAATGATATCAGTGTACAAGCAGTATTGTTAAGGCAGTTGTGGCTCAATCAGTTATTCAATCTGTGCTATTCTCCTTCTACCTTTTACTACTGAAGTTCAAAACTGAAATGAAACATAAACATCCTGCAAAGCACCATTATTGAATACCTTACTAAGAAATGGAAAGAGAGAGGGCATTAGCCATTGAAGTTTTCTGTCACCATGAGAATGACAACCTTGTGAAAGCTGAGGACATGGCTAAAGTCTACTTCGGGCCTGGACTGATATATAAAATAGTCCAGTCAAAGCCCAGACCACATCAGTTTTAGAGTCAATGGCAAAACTTTAACGACTAACCACAAATGTCTCAATTTTGTTTAAATAACCTTGGTGTCTCACACACTGACACACACACACACACACACATACAGTGCTAAACATATTGGTGTAAATGTACTGTATCAGAAAATTATCATTCTATGTAGGTTGCAATGATATCATTATTTATGCTCAACCAAAAAAATGCAAACTGGTGTAAGATTACAAATTTATAAAATGTTAAATCTAGCTTCCAACAAAAAAGTATATAAACTAAAAAGTTATGTACCTGGGATTTTACATTTTGAGGTAATGACATTCTAAGGACATCAAGTCTGGTAACCCAGGTGTCTGAGACATGAACCTTTTGTCTTTATGTACTTCCTGACCACTGGGTCGGGTCCCAAGGTAAATGTGAATGCTAATATCAATGCCAGGCTGCGCCTTTGTCTCTATAATAATGTGAAGGTCTGGGCGATATGGTCAGGCTGATTAGAGTAGCACCTATGCATTTGAAAGGCACTGTTATGCTGATGAGATCAGGGCTGGGGAACTTCCGGTACCAGGCTGATTCCTGGCCTACACTATGCTTTGTTAAGATTGTCTCCACCTCTTTGTATCCCTCCCCCTTGTAATGTATAAACTCTCCAGAGCTGAGTTTTAGTATAGACTTGGATGACTGCAGCCATGCACGGTGAGTTCTCAATAAAGAGTAACTTCTGCTTAAAAAATATCCCAACGCCTCCTGGTCTCTGATTCAACAAAGGAGGAAAAGTTCCCAACACTGGCAACAAACACAATGGATTTTCAAATATTTTCGATACAATTTTCATTTGCCAGGTGCAGCTCTGCATCTTGTCACAACAGATTAAACTTGCTTCCTTGGGAGCTTTCCGTCAAATTATTTGAACCCTAAGAACAAATTATGCTCGCAATCCAAGGTTCCACTGTACCATACAAAGAGCTTCAAAGAAAGACGTAGTCTTTTTAGAGAAAGGATGGGGTGACATGCCGACAAATGTAACCAGCAAATTTTTAATGAAACAAGATATTAATGTAATGGTATGTAAAAGTCAGGGTTCAGTTCATACCTGTGACACACACGTCAGGCTCCGCCCCCACACAACGTCCTACGTCACCCGAATTCTAGCACAACGCACGCATCCACATCACACACAGCTGCACCGCATCTCACTGATTCACACACACATATAAACACCACTCTCTCCCCAGTTCCGCGTCCGAGATTAACCACGCGACCCGAACCCTTCGGGAAAGGACTATTTTCAGAAAAGACTATTTTCAGATAAGCATATATATTTTTCTTTGTTTCCGAAAAGACTGTTCCTGAGTATCTTCGTGTCGCTGGATTTCCGTTGTTGTTGAGTTTCTCCCTGTTTGCCCTGCTCCTCACTTCCGAGTACTTTCGTGTTTCAGTGGCTCCGTGTGTTTCTTTATCTCCCGTGCTCCCAATCTATTTTAAAACTCCATCTTATGCACTCCCGTTTTCCCTCCTGCCAGCTCTGCGTTATTCCCTGTTTACTCATTAGTTTCAGTTTAGCTTTTGGTTTCCGTTTCTTCCCGCGGTTGATTTACAGTGTTGAGTATAATATTTTTGTTGAACCCAGGGTTTTGTTTGCCCCTAATTCTGTTAATAAATCGCCTGGCCGGGCCAATTCAGTGACTTCTGTGTGTGAGTTCCGTTGGTTCCCAACAATACCTCAGTTTTGAAGTCATGGTTGGTACATTTTCAGTACAGTGAAGTAAAAAAAGAGATTTAAAAAAAAAAAAAAAATATATATATATATATATATTATGATTTAATTTGTAAAAAGCTTACACAAAGCAGTGTACAAGCAGTATTGTTAAGGCAGTGGTGTCTCAGTCGGTTAAGGCTATGGATTACAGGGCTACTGATCGAAAGGGTGGGCGTTCATTTGTTGATATAATTTTCAATTGCCAGGTGCAGATCTGCATCACGTTACAACAAGATGCAGATGAAATGTAATATACGGTCTAGGGTCAGAGGCAAACTGGCAAAAAACATCAGACAACTAGATAAAGTATTGTGGAATAAAACATACCAGGGTACAGGCTGCCAGGTTGGCAAAAAGGGTCTGAAACCGGTGATGCACTCAAACACCAGAGTTCCAAAACTCCAGTAATCCACTGTCACTGTGTACTTTTGCTGCTCCAACAACTCGGGTGCCTGAATAGAGAGTAAAAGAAGAGAGAACGTTCCATGTATTCATATGTCACTTAAGTGCTCCCCTTTCTAGAGGTCTGGAAGGGTCCTAAAGTTTGAGTTATATATACAACTCAAATTCTGGAAAAATTTTGACTTTTTTTTTTTGTTTGTTTGAATAAAATAAAAACTAAAAGCCTTTCAAATCACATAAGCCAATATTTTATTCACAATAGAACATAGAGAACATAAATGTTTAAATGGAGAATTTTTTTAAACTTTTATCCACTAAATGTGATGCATGATTAGCTATAAAAAGGTATGTCTTAAAGAGGAAGTGTCTTCCAGTAGTAAAGACGGCAGCGTCTCTCTGAGAGAGTGCATAAAACGATTGTGGAATGTTTTTAAAAATGTTCTCAATGACGAATTCCAAAGGCTTTGCAAATCTCATCATCTACAGTGCATAACGTCATCAAAAGATTCAGAGGAACTGGAGAAAGTTCTGTGCGTAAGGGACAAAGCTGAAGACCTTTCCTGGATGCCCGTGGTCTTCGGGCCCTCACCACACTGCATCACTCGTATGCATGATTGTGTCATTGACATTACTAACTGAGCCCAGGAATACTTCCAGAAACCACTGTTGGTAAACACAATCTGATGTGCCATCTGCAGATGCCAACTAAAGCTCATTCATGCAAAGGAAGCCATATGTAAACATGGTCCAGAAGCGGCATTGTGTTCTATGGGGAAATACTCATTCGAAATGAACTATTTCAAAGTGGAAAAGTGTTCTCTGGTCAGACAAGTCCAAATTAAAAAATTTTGTTGTCAAAATTTTTGTTGTCAAAAATTTCGACTTTCCAGCTTTTTTTCAGCGTTCAGTTCAAAAGTGAGCATTGCTGTAGAATGGGGGTGCATAAGTGCAACAATTTTAAAAGAGGCAGCATTTATTTAGCGAGTATATATGGGGGGGATTTTTTGGGGGGATACTGATTTTATAATTATCTGCTTTGCAAAGGTTGCCCTGAAAACTGGTTCTCATGAAGATCATACCAGGAAAGACGCATATCAATATTAACTGTTCAAAAGAAATCGTTGCATATTAAAACAATAAAAATCAGAAAAGACCATTGAATTAGAAGGCGTGTCATGTGTGTCTAGCAATTTCCACACTTACTTACTATAGGCAAAGGCTCTCATACTTGTGAAATTGTTTTGACACAATCTCTACTGTGAAAACTGCTAGAACTATTTACAGTAAGTCTATTCAATTACATTTTATTCTACCTGGAACAAGTCATAAAATAAAACTGAACAATAAGGAAAGTTACCCACCAGATACTGCAGCGTTCCTACAAATGATGTGCACAAACTGCTCTGGTCTAGCTCCTTAGCATAGCCCAAGTCAATGATCTTATGTATTAACTGAAAGAGACAAGTTGGGAGTAAGCTGGGAGAAACTTTTAAATGGGAAAAAGTCAATTAAAATGCCATTTACAAAGAAATTAGTCTAAAAAAAATCTTCTAAACATTCACTTTTAATTTAAACAGACACAGACCCTCTTTTCTCCCTGTTGTAGAACAATGTTCTCTGGTTTGAGATCCCTGTGAATGATCCTTTTCTTATGAAGGTATGTGAGGGCCGAGGCTGAAAAGAATACCAGACAGATGATTGATTAACCAGAGATGTCATGTAAACACCCATAAAACTGTTCCAAAATGGTTTACTGAACTGGTTTAACTTTTTTTCCGTGAGAAAAAATTTCATCAAGCTAGATCATGTCGGCCTTTAAATAGTAATGGTCATCAGAAGGAAATACTACTGCTGTCATATTGACAGGATGGCAGAGAGGGTCAGATGGGACCCAAAAGCAGACACACTACACAGGAATGATCGTTATAGCTCATAATCGTGAAAGGGCTGGAGAAGGGATGAGCAGTGCTTAGTGTAACTTAACCTGTGATGCACGTGTATGGTAAAACACAGGACTGTAATGGTTGCGGAGGCTAGCGGTGCACCTCTAAGTCAAAGCTCTGATGTTTTCATGCAGCGAGATCCAGCAGTAACCTTTGATGTGAGCGTCGCAGCTGAGTGCCTTTGTGAAATGAAAAGGCAGAACTGGATTCTAATAAACCCGGGTCCGTGAAAGTGAAAGTCAGAGTCAGTTCACCTCTGGGCGTCTTGGTGTGTGGAATCCATGGAATGTGACAAGCTATAGCGAAGTCGAGAGGCAGAGCGTGAGTCGGTGTCCGTGAATCAATCAAAGCCAAATCGAATAGATCTGAAGCGGTAGACTATAGCGAAGTGGGGGGGGCGGGGGGGCCAAACAATCAGTGTCCGTGAAACAATTAGAGCCAGGTCAAAGTAATCCGAAGCGGCGAGCGATAGCGGAATCCGTAAACGAAATACTTGTTCAAGATGCACATGAATCATAGAACATAAACGTGATAGGAATGGGCTGTGGAGCACGCGATAATCCGGCAGCGAATACTGGGAGAAATTATTTGTGAATGGGGAACCGGTGTGTGGAAGGGCGGTGCGGCGGCGTGGGAAACCATGACCGCGTGGAGAGAGACATGACAGCGTGGGAAAAGCAACAAAAAAAAAAGAATAACAGGGTTTCGTGACATATAGAAAAGAAAAAATATATACTTTCAATGCTATTAAATGGCATAAAGTACACCTTTGTCTGTAGCTGCCCTTTTAAAATGTTGAACTCGTTCCTTGTTACTCAAAATATAAAGTTGAAATTAATTTATTAGCTTTATTAGCTGAAATGTTTGCTGTAAAAAAAAGCCTCCTGAGAGTTTGGAGAAACCGTAATGCTTCTTTTTAGTGGTAGATTTGAGGAAAACAGGAAGAAGGAAAAGTATAGCACTTAGTTTTATGATAATGATTTATGTTTTTTCTCTCAACTGTAATACAAACCCACTTTGTGAGGTCACTGCTTTGTGTTCTTTAGTGGGGTTGTGTTCGGGTGAATGTGCAATTAACCTCAACAACAAACTTAAAGACAAGGACAAAATATAGTTGCAAGCAACGATGACGGGCCCAAGCACGGGTGCCACCGCCACCCGGGCGCATCAGTGAGACGGTGGGCAAAGAGGGCACGTGCACTTATAGGGAAATGGCAACAGGACAGACGTGACAGTTTGGCTCGAATGAAACAGATTATAAGAATGTCCACTCATGGCAAATGGGACTCAGCATCTAAGATGTAATGTATGTAATGTCTCTACTGTCCGTGTATATAAATATGCATGCGTGTGTGTGTGTGTGTGCGTGTGCGTGTGTGTGCGTGTGTGTGTGTGAGACGTTASTAGGCACTTTTCAGCATGAGGCATCGCCATGGCTAAACTGTCTGAGATATCAGAAATCCCATTGCAATATTCCATCCTCAATGTTTTAAGATTATATGGCCGGTTTGGTGAAGGTGATAACGGTGCAGGTGCTTAGACTGGTCACTGTTCATGTGGGATTGTGTCTATGATGTGTAAAATGTGTACTTTATATGTGTGTGTGTGTGGGGGGGGGTGTGTGTGTGTGTGTGTGTGTGTGTGTGTGTGATGGGTAGTCTGAGTGTCTGTAGGGCATTTAGAGTTTGTGTATGATGAGCAACGTTTGTGTGTGTGCAAGTTTGTAGTATGTGTAATGTGTGTGCAGGGTGAGCGTGTGCAGGGTGAGTGTGTATGTGTGTGTGTGTGTGTGTGTGTGTGTGTGTGTGTGTGTCTGGTGTGGTGTGTATATCACCGCCCTTGTCCACCTGACTGAATGTTGCACAGTGGGTAATGTAAATGTTTGTATTGTTTATTTTTATTATTTCTGCATATGTTTAAATTGTAAACCATAGTAAAGGAGAAGGGGAAAGACCTGACTGCAGAATCTAGTGGACATATTTCATTACTGCAGGAGTCAGAGAAGAAGGTTCAGGCAAAGGCTGATAAATATAAAAAATTGTTGGGAGCTGTGTGAGCATCACAAAAACATGAAACTCAAGAAATCTACTCAGAAGCAGTTGTTCTTTCTACATAAAATGTTTGGGAACATTAGGACTTTCCACTTGCTGGATATGAGTATCTTATGTTTGCTCAAAATGATATTTTGCCATAGCAACACTATTCAACGTATCAAAAAGTCCTTTACAGTGTGACATCAGCCGTGTCTTCCAATTATTGTGCCTGATTTTGAAGCCAATTAGCTGTAAATTAGTCCCAAAATATTTTAATTTCTAAAAGTAGACACTTTCTGCTGCCAGTTGGTGGCGCTATGACTGAGACTCACGGGACCCATGTCACTGTGAGCAGG